>PVJX010035237.1:0-18317 GCA_004027295.1 Dolichotis patagonum | reverse complement strand
TTAGTACCTAGCTTACTGCTATGTGATTACAGAGGCTCTTGACTTTTAGCCTGGTGTGGTGATCCATACCTGTAATCCCAGTGCTCTGGAGGCTGCGGCAAGAAGATGACAAATTTAAGCCCAGTCTGGGTGAATCAGCAAGGATTTGGGGTTTTAAAAGGGCTGAGAATAAATACTTGGGAGGCTGAGGCAGGAGAATGGCTGTGAGTTCAAGGCCAGCCTGAAGTATATAGTGAAATCCTGTCTCAAAAAAGATTTAAAAAAAAAGGCAGAGAATAAAGCTCAGTGTAAAGCCGTGGGTTTATCCCTAATACCACCAAAGGAAAAACTACTTCTGGATTTTGTTCTAGATGATTTAGGTATTTTTTTCACCTGTCCAATGATCACAAACCTGCTGTGTCTCCCTAGGAATGTTCAGATTGCTGCCATTTTGGACCAAAAGAATTATGTTGAAGAATTAAATAGACAACTCAAGTAAGTATTGTGGGTACTTCACACAGTTATTTATTTATATTGTCTTAGGCTGCTTTTATTTTGTTTTCAGCTTGACCCTATTCCTTTCCTCCAAGAGAAAGTTTTGAATTATTAATCAATTTTCTGGCCTCCAAGGGCAGTGCATGTAGCTGCAGCAGTCCCTGTCAGGGTGGGAGTTCGTCCTCCTCCCAGCTGCCCCAGGGAGCCTGGTGCCCACTGAGGCTGAGGAGCACAGCCTATGCTGATGGAAACCGCAGGACAGGACAATTTAGTGTCACTAACTACATCAGCATTTTTTTTTTTAAATTGGTACTGGGGGATCGAACTCACGACCGCACGCTAGCAAGGCAGGCGCTTATGCCATCGAGCTAAATCCCCAGCCCTATATCAGCATTTTTAAATTAGTGATTTAGTTGATCCAGTGAACTCACGATCTTGTGCTTGCCAAGCAGGCACTTATGCCATTGAGCTAAATCCGCAGCCCTGTCATCCAGTTTTATGGAAAGGAAACTGAAGCTCAGAAAGACTTTACAACCGTCCATGTGACACAGTTAGGAAGTAGAGAGGTGGACCATAACCTTGCTCTTTCTTCTCATGTCACCATTGGGACACTTTAGAGCTGTTTGTGAAGCAAATCAAGTTGTTGATTTCAAAGTGTTCATATTTTTCAGAATGATGTAATATGAATGGGAAAACTTTTATTTCACCAACCTAAAATACCAATAGCTTTTCTGAGGCTAATATAAAATTTGTTCTATTATAGATAATGCTGTGATGAAGCACACTGCATTTTATTGCGGAAAGGTTTTTTTTTTTTAAATTTGTTTTAAATTTTATTTTAAAAGGGAGTAAACTTAAACACAACAAAACAGAACAGAACGGGACATAAGAAAGCATAAATTTCAAAGCAAGACAACCAGAGATCTTCACTATCTGTCATATTGTCTCTTGTTTTCTTCCAAATGGTTGTCCTTATCTTTGCATACTAAATAACATAGCCAATCTTTTCACAAGATGTGTAGTTCACTGGCTCCCACTTGCTAGGCAGGGGAAAGAGGAAGGGGGGACACGGGATGGGGGACAGGACAACATGAGATGTCTGATTCTCAGCCCACACGCAGGCAGGATCACAGTTGCCCCCCAGAGACAGGAAGAGTTTATTGTTCTCCCGGCACCCCAAGCTAACCATATGGTGCAGGTCCCGATGTGCCAGGGTCTCTCTCCTTCAAGCTGCCGAAAGTCTGCCATACTCTCAGCTGCCCCCAGAGAGGGGGGCAGTTCCTTGTTCTCCCAGCACCCCGAGTCAACTACACTGTGCAGGTCCCGATGTGCCAGGGTCTCTCTCCTTCAGGCAGCCGAAAGTCTGCCACACTCTCAGTTGCCCCCCAGAGAGGGGAAGAGCTCCTTGTTCTCCTGGCACCCCGAGTCAACCGCACTGTGCAGGTCCCGATGTGCCAGGGTCTCTCTCCTTTGGGCTGCTGAAAGTCTGCCATACTCTCAGCCACCCCACAGTGAGGGGAGGGAGCTCTCTGTTCTCCCCGCATCCCGAGTCAACCACATGGTGCAGGTCCCGAGGCGCCAGGGTCTCTCCCCTGCAGGCCCCCCAAAGTCCGCCATACTCACCTGCTATTTCTTTCTGATGAATTGACTATTCCATTTCCAAAGTTCTGAAATGTCCAACAGACCACAGAAAGAATTCTCTTTAGGCTCCTGTTTGAAACCAGCAGCTACAGCGATCTGCTGGCCTTGCTTCAGGGCCATGCGGAAAGGTTTTAAGGTAGTATAAGAAGGCCTTGGACAATAGACTAACCAACATGTATAATGTTTGTTTTTGCCAGGTGTGGTGGTGCATAGCTGTAATACCAGCACTTGGGAGGCTGAGACAGGAAGATCACCATGAATTTGAGGCTAGCCTGGGCTACATAATGAGTTTATAGCCAGCCTGGACTACATAGGGAGACCTTGTCTCAAAAAAGACAGAAAATAATAATAATAATGTTTGCTTTGGTTAATATAAGTAAAAATAATCAAATATATTTATATGATGTTAATAATCAAATGTATTTATATGATGTTATTTGACTATATCTTTGGGACTCAGGATGTCTAATTGAACTGTATACAATCAGTGATGGATGTTTAGTTCATATTTCTAAAACTACAAGTAGCTTTGAAAATTTCTAAGTTATTATGAAAATAGGGAAACAGATTGTGACTTAGACTGAAGATTGTTTATATGCTTATTTAAGAACCACAGTGACAGAGTGTATATTTAAAGTTCATCCTTTTGAAAATAATTGAAAACATAATTTTGACAGCGATTTAGCTCAGTGGCATAAACGCCTGCCTGGCAAGTTCGAGGTCATGAGTTCAATCCCCAGTACCAAAAAATAAAAATTAAAAAAAATAATAATTTTGATAATATTCAATAATCTTTGCATGGAATTTCTTTCTTTCTTTTTTTTTTTTTTTTGGTACTGCGGATTGAACTCACAACCTTGCACGTACTAAGCAAGCTCTTGAACCACTGAGCTAAATCCCCAGCATTTGCATGGAATTTCTGTTCTCAGATATTAAGAATGATCCCAAAAGGATAATAAGTAATGAGCAGCACCAAGTGGAGTTTTAGTAGAAATTCTGATTCTTTTCCTGCAATGTTCTTTGCTTCCTAGCCAAATCAGATTATGCGGGTTAATAAAATTTTCCACAGCCAGAAACCTCTGGAGGGCAGTTGGTGCATGCCACTCGCCTGAGTCCGGGATGGCGTACTCGTGTTGCCTTTGCCAGATGGCAGGGTTCTGAATGAGTTTCTCTCTTTGTTAATTTCAGCAGCACAGTCAGCAGCCTCCATTCAAGAGTTGACTCATTAGAGAAGTCAAACACTAAGCTGATTGAAGAGGTATCGTCACCCTCTTGTTTTTCATGGACCTACTGCTTGTCATCCTTTTCCACGTTAAGAATGAATTCATAAGTGTGGCCCCCATCCCCCCCCATCACAGTGAAATGCTTGTAATTGATGATTGTAAGATCTAGAGAAACTACATATTCTTAGGCCAATCCTCAGTTGTGTCACTCTCTGTGAGATACTGTTATTTGAGATAATTCTAGAAACAAGTCCCCAGAGAGGAAACTCACACAAACTCTTGTATTCATAAGCTGTGAGTCTCCTTTTAAAATATGGGTGACTATACTAGATAGTAGACTGACCAATAGTTAGAATCCTTGTTAAAATGATTCTGTTCCTGTTGTTCCACTAGCCACATTACTTTTCCAGGCAAGCACCACTGTGCGATTACAACCACCGTTCTTAAAAACCTTTTCCCTTGCACACGTGAAACTCCTCCCTTCTGCTTTGGTTTCCCTCATTGCAGAAGTCACCATCCAGTGGCCCCATTGCTTATTTAGAGAAGCACCAGTGGCTGCACACATCTGTATACCAGCACTCTGGGAAGCTGAGGCAGGAGGATTTATTTTAATTTTAATTTTATTTAATTTTATTTTTTTTATCGGTATCAGGGATTGAACTCATGCCTGCATGCTTGTAAGGCAGGTGCTTATGCCACTGAGCTAAATCCCCAGCCCGGATTTCAAATTTGAGTGCAGCCTGAGCAACTCAGTGACTACGAGATTCTCTGTCTCAAAATTAAAAAATCAGAAAAGGGCTGGGGAGGCCCTCAGTTCAATCCTCAGTACCACAAAGAAAACAAAGTTTATCTTGACTCTCTCTTTAATACTATTTGTAGTACTATTTATAGTTTTTAAAGATAAATAAAAAACTATCAAATCGGAGACTTATTGCTTCAAATCTGCAGAATAAGGCCAGAAGAAGGAGCCTATTATTTAGTGCAGTGAGCCCTGTCTTCCATGTTAATTAAAATTTTTCTTTTTGAATTGGCGTGGTATTTCCAAACCAGGGAGCAGCACATGGTAATTTGCATGATTGCAGTTAGGAATGCATCTTTTATTTTGATGGTCAGACTCTTGGTTGGGATTGGTATAGAGCTGCTTACTAATCGGGCCTCTTCTTGACCTTAGCTGCACTGAGAGGTTTTAACATGATCTCAGCAGGGCTGTGAATGCGTGACTATCCTAAGAGGTGGCTTGTATAGTCACGTGTCCCATCCATGGTTCAAGCCAGTGGGGACGTGTTAAGTGCTAGCCCAGTAAACTGGGGTTTGGAATTACGAATTGCAAGTCACCTTTATTCTGCTTTTTTGAGACAAGGTCTCACTATGTAGTTCAGGTCGGCCTTGAACTCACTATGGAACTCACTATGAGGCCAGGCTGGCCTCATACTCATGGCGATCCTTCTGCCTCAGCCTCCCTAGTGATGATATTACAGGTGTGCACCATCATGCACCGCTCCTAGGATCCCTCTTTTTATCCTGGGCCTTAGCGCCAGACCACCTACTCACTCATGTTTAACCCTGATAGTGAGTGGTTTCTCGTGTCGTCTTCAAGCTTCTTTTCCATATCCAGACCCACAGGGTGTTCTGTTCCATACTGTGAGAGCACGTTACATTTTCAGAGATAGCAAACTTACTTTCTTGGATATGCTTATATCTTCTACAAGTCTTTATAGTATTGTTTATCACATAATTTTTAGATGCTTAGCCAGGCATTTTGTATTCAGGATATAATGCAATTCTGATGGTAAGCATAATGTGTTTATTTTAAGAATAACAAAGCATAATGTGATTCAACTACAAAAGGAAATAGAGCCGGGTATGGTGGTGCACACCTGTAGTCCCAGGTACTCAGGAGGCTGAGGTGGGAGGATCGCTTGAGTCCAGGAGTTCTGGGCTGCAGTGCGCTATGCCAATCCAGTGTCTACACTAAGTTTGGCATCAGTATGGTGACCTCCCAGGAGTGGTGGACCACCAGGTTACCTAAGGAGGGGTGAACCGGACCAGGTTGGAAAGGGGGCAGGTCAAAAGGAAATAGAAATGTACAAAGGAAATCCAACATAAAAGAGCCCATTTGTATTATGAAAGTTTCTGTCAATATAAAAGACATTTTGCTAGTTGTAGGATTTTATTTTTTGTTGTTTATAGTCATAAACATAATCTGAAAAGCAAGTATAACTGAAGATGTTCCATTTTTTCTTGTCCGTTTCATAATTTTTAGTTAGCAATAGCAAAGAATAACATCATTAAGCTCCAAGAAGAAAATCATCAATTACGAAATGAAAATAAGTTGATTTTAAGGAAGACACAGCAGCACCTAGAGGTGAGTGTGAGTACCGTGAAATGGACTGGCCCGGGACAGGGGCTTCTGCAGATTTTTATGCTGCATTAGTAATACTAGTGACTATAAAATAAAATGTTGAATGTTTTCTTTCGGTACTGGGAATTGAACTCAGGACCTTGTGCTTGCCAGGCGGGCACCTTGCCGCTGAGCTATATCCCCAGCCCTGGATGTTTTCTTCCTAGGTCACCAAAGTGGATGTGGAAACTGAGCTGCAGACATACAAGCATTCGCGGCAGGGGCTGGATGAGATGTACAATGATGCCCGGCGGCAGCTGCGCGATGAGTCCCAGTTACGGCAGGTCGCTCCCCTAGAGTTGCTTTAGCGGAACTCTGCAGATCTGTTTCAACCTAATCTTCTTAGATGTGGGACAGCAAACTTCCTGCATGTTCTCACAGCCCCTAAGCTCCCATCCTATGAGTGTTTTTGAAACTGAGTTATGAACCTGGTGTGGAGGCGTGGTGGCATGAACAAGTATTCTCCACACTTAGGAGGAGACTGAGGCAAGAGGATTACATGAGTTTGAGGCCAGACTGGGCTACACAATGAGTTCAAGGCTGGCCTGGACTACATAGTGAGACTCTGTCTCAAAAAAAAAAAAGAAACTGTGAGTTACAATCCATGGTTGTAAAATGAAGCCCCGGTGTGGTGGCGCACACCTGTAATAACACTCTGGAGACTGAGGCAGGAGATCACTGGAGTTTGAGGCCAGCCTGGCTACAAAGTGAGCTCAAGGCCAGCCTGAACTGCATAGCAAAACCCTGTCTCAAAAAGATAAAAAACAAAACAAAAAAATCTATGGTTGTGAGCAGCATTATAGAAACACAGAATAGAAGAGAGTAAAGTGAATTACCCACATAATTTTAAAACTATATTGTTAGTAAAACCACATTTAAAGTTTAATTATTTTTTAAGCCTTTGAAATTATGAAATATATAGGAAAATGTAAGTGTGTAGTGTAATTATAATGGAAATACCTTTTGTTTTAACATCAGGAAACTTCTTAATCTGGTAAAAATTATTTTTTTGTCTTTTTTTTTTTTTTTAGACACAGGGTCTCACTATGTAATATTACAGGCATGTACCACCTCACCTGGCTTGATAAAAATTACTATTTTTTATTCTTTTTTTTTGGTACTGGGGATTAAACCTATGACCCCAGGTTTACCAGGCAAGCGCTTGAGCCACTGAGCTAAATCCCCAGCCCCTGATAAAAATTATTTAAGAAAATAGTTTTGAATTATTTTTGATCTTGTATACGCCACTTCCTTTTTCTTTCCTTAAAGAAAATTAGTATTGAATATATGAGGTATAAAAATACTTCTTGAACCATTAGAATAATGATGATTAACAGAGTCTAAAACTACTTTCTTTTTACAGAAATTACATTTGAAAAGATGTAAAATAGGGCTGGGGATTTAGCTCAGTGGCTCAAACACTTGTCTGCTAAGTGCGAGGTCATGAGTTTGATCCCCAGTACCCAAAAAAAAAAAAAAGGAAATATATAAAATTATGTGATAGGCCTGGTTGATTATCATTAGTAGACTTAAAAGGAGTGGTTGAGTGGAAAATCTGTCTTCTCATTAACTGTCTTGCATCTGATTTTGACACCCTGAGTGGCACAGGAATTGAACATTTGTTGAATTTGCAGGACGTAGAGAATGAGCTTTCGGTACAAGTGAGTATGAAACATGAGATTGAGCTTGCCATGAAACTGCTGGAGAAAGATATCCACGAGAAGCAAGACACGCTGATAGGCCTGCGCCAACAGCTAGAGGAAGTCAAAGCCATCAACATAGAGATGTATCAAAAGCTGCAGGTAAATAATGTTCCTGAATTTTTTTTTCCTTTTGCAACAGGTTCTTGTTCTGTACTTCAGGCTGGTCTTAAATTCACTAAGTAGCTCAGGCTGACCTCAAACCCATGGCAATCTTCCTGCCTCAGCCTCCCAAGTTCTGGGATTACAGGCACGCACCACCTGGCCAGGCTCTAAATTCTATGTCCACCCCCCCCCCACATTGCTAGGAATCAAACATAGGGCCAAATGCATTTCCACTGAGTTATACCCTCATCCTGATTTCTTTTTATATACATTGAAAACTGTAGAAAGTGTTTGGTTTTTAAGCCATTCTAACTGTGCATATTGGTTATAAAAGCCAGTGTCTGTTGCCTTTGTTTTTTCATAGATAGAAGCATAAGAGATGGGCCGGGGATTTAGCTCAGTGGCTTAAGCGCCTGCCTGGCAAGCGTGAGGTCGTGAGTTTGATCCCCGGTACCAAAAAAAAAAAGAAGCATAAGAGATGCGGTGTGGGCTGGGGGTGTAGCTCAGTGGTAGATGGCTTAGCATGGATGAGGTCCCAGGCTGGCTCATCAGCACTGCCAAAAAAAATAATGGACATGTCAAAGGACAAACAAAACTGCTTACTGGAATTTGTTGTATTTTTTAATTTGTTTTTGATGTTGGGCTTTATTTATTTATGGGTTTTTGTTTTGTTTTGTTTTGTTTTTTGGTAGCAGGGATCGAATTCATGACCTCACACTTGCAAGGCAGGCGCTTATGCTGCTGAGCGAAATCCCCAGCCCTTATTTTTTAATTATATTTGGTGCATATGCTAAACATACATTCTATCACTAAGCTGCACCCCAGGCCTGGACTTGTTTCTTAATGCTAAAAAGTTGAAAATATAAAGATTGTTTTGGGAAGACTCTCAATCTAAATATGCAGTGCCTTTTGATAAACTGCCTTATATATGTAGTCCTTTGAAAGTAGTAATTTGGATTGAAATGCTTTTCTTTTTTGGTATCAGGAATTGAACTCAGAACCTTGCACTTGCCAGGCAAGCGTTTGTGTTGCTGAGATATATGCCCGGCCCAAAATGCTTTGTATTGTCGTTGTGATTTTTTTTTTTGGTACCAGGGATTGAACTCATGACCTCACAGGCAGGTGCCACTGAGTTATATCCTCACCCCTGTCATTGTGCATTGTCTAACAGAGTGACATTACTGTAAAGTAGACTTGTTGCCAGTGACCTTTACAAGTTAATTAATTTTTTATTTTAAAAAAAGTTTTAATTTTAAATGACATTTTATATTAATTTATCTTGTCTTCCAAAAACAATGAAGTCCTTTATTCATTATTTTTGAAATGAAAACTAGTAACACTATATCATAGTTATTTTAATGTACAAATTTATTTTGCTCATTTCAAAGTAACAATCTCATTGCAAAAGACTTGTAAACATTCAGGTTTAAAGATCAGAACCACTATAACTTTTACCTTTTTATAAATAGGGCTCTGAAGATGGTTTGAAAGAAAAAAATGAAATAATTGCCCGACTAGAAGAAAAAACCAATAAAATTACCACAGCCATGAAGCAGCTAGAACAAAGGTACAGCACTGTCACTACAAGTTTCTTTCTGTCTCCTCCCCACTCCTTTTTTTTTTGTCAACTCTGATACCTGCCACAGAAACCATTAGGAAGATATAGATTAGGATGTGCTTTTTTGTTAAAGTGAGCAGAATTTTGGTGGTTGCATGGAATGTCAATTTGCTTTATATTAGGCTGATTTGTTTGAAGTTACTGTCTTGTAGTTTGTGTTTTTAAAAAGCGTAGTATCAGCAATTTCCTGCGGTTTATTCTGTAACAAAACAAATATACAAATAAAAACCTGGAAAAATTATAAATGGACAGAATACATGGTGGGATTATCCTTGCTTGATTTCCATGTGTATTGATTACCATATCCTTTGCCATTCATCATCTCTGTATCTGAAATCAGGAATTCTGAACAAGCAGTTTAGTTTTGCTTTCTTGGAGCCAGGTCCCTCAGCCCAAACCAAGATACAATGTTGTTTAAATTGAATTGTTTTATATTGGCATTTTTCACTTTTATTGTTGGAAAATGTAATGTATTCCATTGCCCTGTCATGTTGATGTCAACATATGTCTTACCATTGCTTTCTTTGAATCTACTTATGAAAAACATAACTATTAATGCTTTATTAACATGAATATTCTTTTATTGACATCCTCTTTCTTCTTTTTTCTTTTTTGTTTTCTTTATCCCCATTTTTACATTTTGGACATCTTTATTACCTTTTTCTGTCTTTGATTTCCGTCCATTCCATCATGAAGTGACAACGATTTGTTAACTCAAACTAGGACGATTGCAATGTCATTGGTGAAGTGTGCTGGCAGCGACCCCCAGGACCAGTACAAGCTGGTCAAGGACATCTCTTTCTGACAGCCACTGCATCTAAGCAGGCTAAGGGAAACCCGCACTCTGCCAGGGGATCAGACAGACAACAGACGTGAGGCGGCCTCCCGCACTGCCGGGGCAGTACACTGCTGCGGCCCAGCCGCGCTTGGGTTTCGAACAACACGTTCCTCACACCTCACTCCCAGGGCTGAGGGCAGCAGTGATCGTTTGGAGGACCAGTTTCCAAATGCAGTTCTATCTTTGCAGCTACTTTTTGATGGAAAATATAAAAATTGTTTAAAAATAAGTTACCCTTTGGCTTCACGTATGTTGGCACAGTTTTTTCCCCCCACCCCACCCTAGCTTGCTCTTTGCGTAAGAACTCCCTCATGGATGTTTTTAATATGGTTTCAAAAAGTTACTGACCCAGACTGGCCGTCACCCTGTGCTTCAGGCCCTCAGTTTCCAGTCCCTTCCCCTCCGTGATAGCACAACTTCAAGGCCTACCTCACTTTTATTTTACTCTCTGTGATCTTAGGGAAAAAGTTTGGGTCCACCCCCACTGCCTTAATGTTTTAATTTTAAATTTAAACATGGAGATCACTTAAATGTTAATCTCCTTTCCTTGAAAGCAGCATTTATACCCTGAAATATGTGAGGGTTGCCCCATGAGTCTGATTTAAAGCAGACAAAAAGAGGCAGGACTTTCGCATAGTTGAACAGATATCCCTTGCAATACCCTCCAAGGAATTAATGTCTCTTGAATCTTGGGAAATATTTTCTTACAAAATATTGAAGTTAAATGTCAGAAATATTGATGGCCAAGGGAGGCGGAGAGTATAAGCCCCGGGACAAGCAATGACTTGCTAATAAAAACAGAAAACGTGAAAAATTTTTAGCTAATTTTTAATATTTAAATGTTGAAGGAAAAATGACCTCTAGAAAATGATACTGAATAGTGCTAAATTCTTTTTAAATCTTAAAAACTATCTATATACACACGTATCTATACACACAGAGACATATACAGAGCCTCGGCATAATTTAGTAAGTGCGGAGTGGTGCGGCAGGAAGGGCGCCCTGGCGTTCAGCGTGACGGGAGGCCGCTGCTCTGCCGCAGCCATCTGGACTCCTGGCTTCCACATCCTCACACACTACGCTTTTCACCGGTTTCAGAAGGCAGTAATGTACCTATTATACTTAGGAGTTTGTTCACTATGCTCCAGATAACTGTAAAGTCTGTATTGCTTTGCACTGTTAATCATGAGCAAGAATTAAACCAATTCGAAGATAGCAACCCCGGGCATATTATATGTTGTTTTGAAAAAAAAAATCACAAAACAATGTCTAGACGTTGTGTGGCTCTTTCACATTTGAGTTTGTGAGTTTTCCCCCAAACTTTGTTTTCATTTAGAAATGTTTCTATTTCCCCATTTTTCTTTTATTTGTCTTCTTCACCCTTTTACACCCTAGTTCTAGCCTCAGTTTTACCCAAAGTTGATTTGAATTACACCAGATTGCAGCAAGCAGAGAGGGAGCAAGTGGCGGCGGAAGGTGAGGACGAGAAGTGCGTGCAGGAGTGCCTGAGCCGGGCGGCCGGCCTGCAGCAGCGGATCGCACACAAGGAGCGGCAGCTGTGAGTGTGCGCCCCGTCCCGCCCCGCCCCTCTTGCACACCTGGCCCTAGACTGTCCACTTCCAAGATCAGAAGCAAAGGCTGAGCTGGGGATATATATAGCTCAGTGGTAGAGTGTTTAGCCAGCATTCCAGAGGCCCTGGGTTCCAACCGGACTGTGTGCACACTTACAGAAAATAGAATTATATTTGGTTTACTTACGTTTTTACTCCATTTATTAGTTACAGAGCACTTTCAACTTTCCCTTGCTGTCTTGCCTAGAATTTTATTCTTTCTACTATTAACAGTAATCTGTTGGCCATTAGGTAGTGTTTCAATTTTTTCTTTTTTCTTTTTTCTTTTTTTCTTTCTTTTTGGTATTGGGGGTCGAGCTCATGACTTCACACTTGCTAGGCAAGCGCTTGTGCCACTGAGCCAAATCCCCAGCCCCTATTAGGTAGTAAGAATAGTAAGGTGTTTTTTTTTTGGTAGTGCTGGGAGTTGAATTCAGGGCCTCCATGCGTGGGTACATCCCTGGCCTTTTTGAGACAGGATCTCCCTGTCCAGCCTTGAACTTGCTATCCTCCTGCCTCAGCTTCCCAGAGTCTGGCATTATAGGTGTGTGCCACCATGCCCAGCTATTATAAGGTGTGGTTTTTTTTGTTTTTGTTTTTTTTGTTTTTTTTGGTGATCAAACCCAGGGCTTGTGCATGTAAGGCAGGAGGTTGTACCTCTGAGCTATATCCCCAGCCCTCATAAGCTTTTATAACCTCAAGGAGTTAGTTTATTTATTTATTTATTTATTTAGGTGGGGGTCGAACTCACTACTCTGCGCTTGCAAGGCAGGCACTTATGCTGCTGAGCTAAATCCCCAGCCCTACCAGAAGGAGTTTATATCGCCACAGAGCATGCAGTTTTCTGAGAACACTTCTGTTAATATCTTATATGACCTATGTAGCATGAGCTAGGAAGTCTGAGTTTTAAAAGAACAAGTTTGCAGATAGGTTTTCAAGAATGATTCCATTTTTGATAAAAATCATGAAAACCATTAAATACATATATTCATGTGAATCTAGAAAAGTGGTAGGGTTTTCTTTTTGTTTGCTATTTGTTTTTAAAGACACTAGAGATTGATCCTAGGGCTTCACACCCACTCGGTACACACTTACCATTGAGCTATATCCCAGCTACTTTGATTTTGAGACAAGGTCTCACTAAATTGCCCAGGCTGGCTATGAACATATAATCCTCCTGTCTTGGCCTCCCAAATAGCTGGTATAGTAGGCAAGTGCAATGTCTAGCTTGATTTGAACTATAAAATGTAGAATTTAAGCCAACACAGTGTTATGTGCCAATAATCTCAACTACTTGGGAGGCTGGGGCATGCAGATTACAAACTCAAGGGCAGCCTGCGTGGTATGACTTGTATCTCAATATCCCCTCAAAGCCTTATATGGTCTTGGATGGGACTTTTTCAGAGGTGTCTGGATCTAGAGTGTGTGACGCTGGGATTGATTCATGGTGGAACACTAGGCTCAAGAACTCTAGGATTAGAGGTGTGCTACCCACCCTGAGTAGCCTGGATAAGATAAAAGGGGCAGAAAAACACTGTTAAGGTCCCTTGTTGCTTTTCCTACTTTCTGCCCAACATAAACTGTTTCTCCTTGGTGATGCCACCCTGCCTTGGAGCCAGCTGATTATGGACTGAAACCTTTACAAACTGTAAGCTAAATAAAACTTTCCCTCTTTAACTCTAGGTGTCAGATATTTTGTCTCAGCAACAGGAGAGAAGACACTGAGCAACTTACTGAGATGAGACCTTGTCTTAAAATTTAAAAAAAGGCTGGGGGGTTGTAGTTCAGTGCAAAAGCTCTGGGTTCAATTCCCAGTACTGCAAGAAATAAAATGAAATCTAAAATATATTCTACTAGGGAAATATGCTTTAGATGGAAATGGCTAGCTATGAGAAAATAATAAAAAGTAATATGAAGAATAACAAAATTATTAAAATATTATTATGATTCTGATTCACTTAATGAGATTCAATACTGCATATAAAATGTAGATTATTAGAAACGATTGTATTATTAGAATATGTGCTTTGCTTTATTATTCCCACTGATGAGCAGTAATAATGGGCACATTTCCATGGGCTATCAGTCTGCAGTGCAGGACCCCAGCCACACATGGGTAACCCCACCCTCAGGGGCAGAAGCAGGACTGTAAGTTTGAGGCCAGCCTGGGCCACCCAGTGAGACCCTGCCTCGAAGGAGTAAACAGAATGAGAAGGCAGGACTTGACTTGTTTTGCCAGCTGGACCGTGTCACCAGAGTGACACAGCAGTGCTTTCCTGGCAAGGGTTGTGTTGTCAGGCAGCGCAGACGTTCCCTCAATGTTTTCCTGGTCTTAGATGGATCCTGTAATCGGTCAGCTTCAAACACAAACCTACAAATTAGCACTTGCACTGGGATTAATTTTTCTATTGCTGATATTAAATTGAATTAGCAGTTGCTGTAATTGCCATGAATAATCTTCACTAGTTACTTGTTTAAAAAAAATGCACAGAGCACAGGAGACCTACACTGAATTCCCTGCACTGCTGCCCTTACCACTGCTAGGGTGTGGCTGCTTTGCGCAGATGATGCGCACTTTGTCCAGTGCTTGGGGTGAAGAGGGAAAGGTGGAAGTGACTGTCCAGTCGGGGCTCTTGGAGAAGGTCCTGTGCTGCCAACTGCAGCTGCCAAAAACTCCCGCCAGCAGCTCCTGCAGCAGGCACTCAGGAAGGGGTGGTGCTAGCGCTGTGTTGCTGTCATTGCAGGGTGCAGCTGGAAACCGACCTGAAGATTGAGAAGGAGTGGAGGCAGGCGCTGCAGGAGGACCTTCAAAAGGAGAAGGACACTTTATCTCATCTCAGAAACGAGACCCAACAAATCGTCAGTCTTAAGAAGGTAAAGAGTGGGACAGCTTGAAATGTTACACGAACAAATATTAACTAACTTTAAAAGATAAGTATATAACACATTTATACAAGGAAACAGTACATAGTACTCATCTAAAAGAGTAGAATATAGTAAGGAGATTAAATGAACAGAAAATAGTTAATACAGCAGGTCCAAAAAAATAAGGCTGGGCATGGTAGTGCACACCTTTCATCCTAGCACTTAGAAAGCCCAGGCAGGATTGTCCCAAGTTAGAGGCCAATCCGGGCCACATAGTGTGTTCAAGCCCAGCCTGAACTACACAGGGAAACCCTGTATAAACACCAAAACATACAACAGGGAGAAAAAGGCTTTGGGCATGTAGTTATGTTTCCTATTAAAACCTTAAGGATATTGATTTATTCCTAATTGATAGGATATATATATCGTGGTTTGTTTCTTTCTTTTAACTTGCATTTTCTCTCTTTCATTGTTTTCAAGGAGTTCCTTAATCTTCAGGATGAAAATCAGCAGTTGAAAAAAATATATCATGAACAAGAACAAGCTCTTCAAGAACTTGGCAACAAACTTAGCGAGTAATTTCTCTTTTCCTTTAATTAAGTAGTCATTAACGCTTTATATTTATTTATTTTTAAGTAGTCATTCTTACGAAGGAATGAATAGACCAAACCAATTAGGCAGAAAAATTTAAATATAAGAAAAAGATAGATACTATTAAGGAAAGACAACAAAGAAGTTAAAGATTAAAAAATAAGCCAGCTATGGTGGTGCACACCTGTTATCCCAGCACTTGGGAGACTGAGGCAGGAGGATTGCTGTGAATTGGAGGCCAGCCTGAGCTACATAGTGAATACAAAGCTAGTCTGAACTGAATAGTGAGGACTTGTCTCAGAAAACCTGATGTGTGACCAGGTGTTTGGTGTAAACTTAGAAAGGTTAATTTGATGAATGTACTGCTGACATATTTACACATAATTCACTTCTTTTAATATGGGTAACTAAAAATTGAAAAGGTACAGTGACTCATACTCCATTTACCTTCATAAAATTCTTTGATGTTTTATGATTAGAAAATTAGCACGAAAAGGCACAAAATTAGAGCCAGGCATGGTGGTGCATGTCTGTAATCCCAGCTCTTGGGAGGCTGAGGCAGAGGATCACTGCATATTGGAAGCCAGCCTGAACTATACAGCAAAACCCTGTCTTACCCAACCAAAAAAGATACAAAATTAAAAACAAGTGCTGATTCCATACCTAACCCGAGTGTAGTCCACTGTATGCTGTTCTTGTAATTTGAGGTTGTTTTACTTAAGCACATGTCTTAAAGCTGGTGTATAGGTACATGCCTATAATTACAGCTACTTGGGAGGCAGAGGCAGGAGGATGGCAAGTTTAACACCTATCTGGCAACTAAGTGAGACTCTTTCCAAATAAACAATAAAAAGGCTTGGGGACTTAACTCAGTGCCAGCTGCCCCTGAGCTCAGTCCTGGTCGCACAGCAGGCAGGTGCCTCTGTGGGATGGATGGGCCAATGCGCCTCTCTGCTCCCTCATTCCTGTTGTCACACTGAAATAAGACAAAGGACACATTTCTGCCCACCACACAACAGCAAGAACAGTTCTTTACAAACTTGGAGGTGGTGAGCGACTGAGGTTGGATCAGTTTTTGTGCTAGGGATTGAACCCAGGGCCTTATGCATACTAGATCCTGAGCGTGGAGCATTGCTTTTTCTGGTCTTTTGAGAGAGGATCTTAATATGTAGCTAGGTTGGCCTCCAACTCACAGTCCTCCTGCCTCAGCCTCCTAAATGCCACCCAATCACTGTTTCCTAACTGGCTTCAGGCTTTGTAGGCCACTTAGATATTATTTTAAATGAGGTGAGAGCATACTATGAAACAGTAATGAAACACATGGAAGGGTTTTTCTTTTTTCTTCTTTCAGGTTTTCTGAGACAGGGTCTCTCCATGTAGTCCAGGCTGGTCTGAAACCCATGGTGTAGCCCAGACTGGCCTTGAACTCATGGTAGTCCTCCTGCCTCAGCCTCTTTCGTGCTGGGATTTCAAGTGTGTGCTACCACACACTGGCCATAGCATCATCTTTTTGACTGAATTTATGCTTCAGATGTTTTATCAGTGAGGAGCAATCATAAAATGTTGTGAATGTTTACATTTAAAAATGTGTTACAGCTTGGTGTAGTGGCACATGCCTGTAATTCCAGCACTTGGAGGCTGAGGCAGGAGGAGTTTGAGGCCACCCTGGGATATATAGTGAGTTCAAGGCCAGCCTAGATTGCACAGTGAGACCTTGTCAAAAAACAAAAAACAAAAGCAAAAGCAAAGAAACAAAAAGAGAACTAAAAATGTATTAAAAAAAAAAAGTATTACAGTAAAGGACACCTGCTATTAGTCCTTCTTAAAATTATACTCAAAATATATTCCCTTACTTCTAACACGATTATCCCATTCTTCTTGGCAATGTCTTTTACATTTTTTAAACTTTAAAAAATTTAAACATTCACTGTCTTTTAGTCAGTGTCACTGTCTTTAGTCTTTATATTTGCAAAAGACACTAAAATTTATATTTATATTTATATTTTATATATTTGCATAAGGGTGGACACATACCGTGGCCCTCGCAGTACTCATCCCTCACACGCCTGGATCCCTGTGCTCCTGGGATGGGCTCATGCCGCCCAGCGAGTCTCACACCCTGTGCAAAGCCAGTGCCTTTCTAATGAATTTCTAGATGTTCTGTTTCAATGTGTACTAAAATGTGGACCTGTTTCTAATTTTTTTAGATCTAAACTTAAAATAGAAGATATAAAAGAAGCTAACAAAGCCTTGCAGGTAAGTAGAAAATGCTTTCTCAACTAGGAACGTGTAAGTCTGTGTGAATGTCCCCAGCATAAAGCCAAGCTTTATGTAACCCTTGGCCATTGTAGGCCAGTCCGTGCAGCTCAGAGGCAGAGAGCTTGCCTGTCCTGCTCATGTCCTGCACAGGCAGCAGCATCTAATGGGATCAGGAGCAGGGGCCTGCTCTCCCTCCTCCTCTAAAGGCATGTCACTGGGATTGTCTTCCTGATGGAGGTTGACCTTAGCATTTTAGTCCTTGTTCCCCACGCACCGATGGTGAATCTTTTAGCACTTTCAGTGATACAAACAGCCCACTGTGGCTCCAAGAGCTCTAAACTCAATCCTTCAGTTCCTGTGTCAGTTTATTACTAAATGGTTTATAGTTTGTGACTTGCATGCAGCAAGTTACACATCCTTAGTCTCAATTTCCTCTCCCTAAATAATCTTAGGGGCCGCTAGGGCCCTTTCAGCACTGCGCAGGTGAATCCATGTGGATGTAGTCGGTAGCACACATCAGTATGTAGCTGTCCATACAGCCGATCGCACAGGTCCCTTCCATGAGAAAGTAGAATGCAGGGTAAAACACTTTAGTGACATTTCCTACCCCACACTTCATCAAAGTGGTCTATGAAAATAATTTTTTTTTTGTACCAGGGATTGAACTCACCACCTTGCGCCTGCCAGGCAGGCTGAGCTAAATTCCTGGCCCCGAAAATAATCTTAAAGAGTCCTAAAAAGACTTAAAACAAAAAGGAACTCTTGACTCCCTTGTACCATATCCACCCTATATCCAGCTGCCCCGAGAGCTACTTTCAATTGTTTTGTTCTACTAGCACTTATTTTTAAATAAATATTTTGCTGCCCCCCCCCAAGGTCTGTGTAGCCCAGGCTGGCCCCAAACTCTGCGGCAATCCTTCTGCTTCAACCTCCCAAGTGCTGGGATTATAGTATGTATGTAGTTTGCTTTTTTTTTTTTTTTTATTTAAAGA
>PVJX010035236.1:0-18365 GCA_004027295.1 Dolichotis patagonum | reverse complement strand
TTTTTTTTTTTTTTGGAAAAATCTATCCAGATCACTTTCTTGATTTCTAATTGGCTTATGTTATTTTTGGATGATAATCTTATTGCATGGCTAGATTGTAAATATCTTCTATTATGAAGATTGTCTCTTACCTCTGTTGGTTGTATCCTTTGCTATGTGGAAGCTTCTTAGTTAATATAATTCAGTTTGCCTATTTTTTTCTTTAGTTATCTGTGTTTTTGAGGCAAAAATAAAAAAATTTGTCTCTGCCAATGTCTTCTAGTGTTTTTTCCTTTTAAGTGTTTTCTTCTGTTACTTTCGCAGTGTCAGGTCTTACACTTAGGCTTTTGACCTAGTTTGAGTTGATTTTTGTATAGTATGGTCAAAGAGTCTGGTTTCATTTTCCTGTAATGGAGTTTTTCCAGCACTGTTTATTGAAGAGAATGTCATTTTTTTTCCCCAATGAGTGGTCTTTGTACCTTTATCAAAAATAAGCTGTCTATAAGTATGTGGGTTAATTTCTGGATTCTTTATTCTGTTCCATTTGTCTATGTGTTGGATCAGTTTTTATGCTAGCATCATGTTTTGGTTACTGTTTTGCAATGTGTTTTGAAGTCAGATATTGTGACGCTTCAGGTTTGTTCCTTTTGCTGAAGAAGCAAGTTATACATTTAAGAACCTCTCTGTTCCTGACTTCTTGCTCCTCTGCTTCTTATTTCCATTTATTTCTTGGAATTTCTTTTATTTCTATTCACTGAAACAAGAACTCTGCTTCTATCTTTTAGTAATGGTGAAATAGTCATGTTAAGTTTTCTTTTCTCCCAACTTTATGTAAAATCCTCTTCCTATTAAAGAATGTTTGAGGATATTTCTGTTTTGTTAATATTCAGGTTTGAGCTTTGTGCTGCAAGCTAAACAGCCACAGATTTAAGCTTTAATCTAGTCCACTTCAATAAGATCTGATTAAGTTCCTCGGTGGGATGCCGTTTTCCTCCCAGGACTTTATCCAAATAGGGGTTACACAGCCATTGTTGCAGTTACTGAAAATAAAGTAGGTGGCTATACATTTTGAACTGTGTGGTTCAATGAGTGATATAAGAAGAGGAACTGGGGAAATCAGAGGATATCAGAGAAAGGAGAAAAAGTAATAGGGGAGGTTAGGATGGAATAACTTTCAAGAAGGAGATGAGCATCAGGATAGTAATTATTGGGACCAATAGTGCAGGAACTTATTACATATACAGCTTTCCCATGCATAAGGGAAGGCTGAAAACTGGGTTTGATAAGTGAGTATCCACAAAACTCAGAGATGGAAAGACTGTTACTGTCTTCTGCATGCCAAGTGATGCAATCAATCATAGATTTGTTAGGTCAGGGAATGATACTAAACTAAGAGGTTGGAAAAAAGAAAAGAGCAGGAATAGAAGGCTGCACTATGAAAGTGTGCAGAACTAACAAAAGAGACAAGGACTTGATAATTGTGGTAGAAAAATCAAACTAAGTCCCTTAAGGATCCTAAATACTTCTTGTTCAATCACAGCACAATAACAAAACATCCATGAAGTGCTGAAACCAGACCACAAGCTGTATGTATAGGTGCTGCCAATGTGACGTTTATTCTTGCGCTCCAAAAAAGTGTTACAATTTTTTTCGACTGATGTTTTAAGAAGTTGAGAACCTGAAAGGATGTGACTTCCGCAATAGACTATGAATACGGAACTTGAGTACAGAAGTTCTGACTCCAGTCAATGTTTCTCTGTCGCACAATCCTTAGGCTGTTGTGCATGAAGGACAGTTCTGTGGTGCTACTGAAGCATATAGGGCTTTTTAAAAAAAAGAGGATCCCAGTGAACTGGATGGATGCTGTTCCTTTTGCTGCTCAAGGCGGTTGATTCTATCAGGACCCTTGTGTCTGAGTTTTATAATTCGTTCTGCTAGTTTAGCTGGCTAACCACAGACACATTATGTAGTGATTGGGGTCTCAGATTTGCTGATCAAAACAGTGAAAGAACTGAGCTGGCTCTTTACAGTCATCTCCAAGCGTTTTTGGAGTTGCTTTCATCTGCTGACTTGGGATTTTGGTATTCAAGAGGGAATAAACTAGAAGAAAAGGACAAAAGAAGACTTTTCTCTGGTATAAATGAGCAATGAGTAGAGGAGTGAGGCCTGTCTCTAATGCCATCGCTGTTTCTTACTGTCTCTTCTATTCCCCCAAACCCTCTTGTGAGGCCAAACCCAGGAATCCCTTATTATTAGCTCATCCCCCAACAGTTTGCCAACATGGTTTTAAAATGTTTTCCCTCCAGCATTTACTCTTTAATAGTGCACTTTATAAGAAGAGGTTAAAGATTCTACACTTGATCTTAGCCAAAAGGCCGAGAAGCGATGAGGTTAAAGATTAAAAACAGATAAATCAGTGGCTTTTTAAAACCTCAGAGTCACTGCTGTGTTAGCAGTGGAACTGAGGAGATGATACAGTAACGAGGAAAAGACCTAGATGATCAAGCCTCAGGCTGATTCGGAAATTGATGAGTCCATGCGCCTGCTCGGAGCACCTATTATTGGGATCAGGAGGGAACATGGCTTCAGTGTATCTTGGGTTGTTCTTCAAGATTACTTGTCCTCATGTGTGCTTAATCTGCTTGGGCTTCCACACTCAGCCTGTCATCTGAACTAAAAGGTATACATATGCCACCCGGCGGACAGGCTCCTCGTCCTGATTGTGCTACTGTCTGTATGACCTTTGGAATTACTTTGCCTCTCTCAGCCTTCGTTTACTCATTTGTCAAGTGGAACTTGTTTTGCAGTTAGGTCAAATGGTTTTGAAAAGCTGAACCTTGTCTGCCATGTGCCAGACATGTAAAGGAGTAGTTAAAAAACACAATCTGGGACAGACAGCCTGAGTTAGAGTCCGCATCTTTCCCCATATTAACTAAGTGAATGTGAACAGATTACTTAGCCTCCTGTTGCCTCAGTTTCTTTATCTGCAACACATGGATAATAAAGATATCTGCTTAATGGAATTGTTGAGATGAAATATATTAAAATGTAGGTAGACAAGAGGGAAGGTGGGGGAAAGGCAAGTAAAAAGGATCAAGATGAGACATATATATGTATACCAGTTCCCCACAATGAATGTATTTGTTATATGTCACAAAGGCTAGAGTTTTGAAAACCCTAACATGTGTAAGTGTTTGCTTTCACTGTCATTTGGACAATGGAATCTGGCTTTGCTACTCATTGTCAGGTAGGAAAACTGGCCAGTTAGCCCTTGCTCATGCATACTGTAAGAAAAGTTCTGCTATAGAAAAAAGGTCCATCTTGTTTGTTCACTTTCTGCATACAAAGTTACAATCTGAGGTCTTTTCATCTCCCCATGCTGGCAGAGACAGAGGAGAAAGGCTGTCATCTCTTTCCCTGTGTGACACTGCAGGCAAGTCACAGCGTGGAAGATGCCAAAGTTGTCACAACTCTACTCCTCCCTGCACAGGACAGCGGGGTGGGAGGTGCCCATCTGCAGCTCTGGGTTTGCTGTGTGCATTTTGAAGAACCTGTGTTGATTGAAAGTCAGCCCTGCAGGGGCGCACAGCTCCAAGGGCATCCTTAAGTCTCCAGCTGAGCAGTGGGAGTTCTGGGCTGGAAGCAAGTCTGCAGCTCTGAGGCACTAACTCGTGAAGGGTCTGCAGTCTGAAGCACAGGGATCCCCAGGGAGCCCAAAAGCAAATGCTGAGTTGCTCATAGTCTGAATAGGGGAAGGAGGCAGAGGAACCCCCAGTTAAATGTATAAAGATTTCCTGCTGACCTGGTGTCATAATAAAGGCCAGGTCATGCTGCAGGATTTCTGCAGAGAGAGTGTGGCAACGTGTACATGGGTGTGTATATGTGTGCACACACTCTTTCTATAATGACCTCTAAGAGAAACTTCTCCGCCATCCTTCCCATCCACAGTTTTGAAGCAATTAAGTAGAACTTGGGCAGAATGATTCATGCTTCAATAAGTTCAATTTCAACAGAACATAATTACAGTGAGTCACCTAATCATAGCTGTAATCGTGACCCGCCCCTCCAGAAGTCAAAACAGTTGAGGGCACCCAGGAAGAGCAACTGGACATTCATTCTAGCCCAAGCCACCATCTTTTGCCAAGCAGCCATGTTTGAGACTCTGGTGCCTTTCCAATTTTTAAACTGATAAAAATTTTCAGACATATATAAAAGTGCAATAGATATTCTAGTGCATACAGTTCTGGGTACCAATCAGCCTAAAGTATAAATATAAATATAAAATACAAATATAGCTAATATGGTTGAAATACTTGGATCAATCTATACTCATTTTCCAATTTTTGAATAGAGACAGTGGTACTGGATTTTGATATTTATCATTCTCAGGTGTATTTGTTCTGTCTTCTGTGTTCCTAAAATTATATAGTGATGTTTTCATACCCCAAGTGTTAAATAAAAGATCATTTGTGTATACTGCTATCTGGCTTCTGTGCTTACCTTTTATGGATTTATTTATATTGAACATGTGTTTTTTCACATTTGCTTGTTTTTAGGATTCCATGTAGGAATAAAATGAAACATTTTTAAACCATTTTGCCCATGAGGGATGTTCATTTTGTTTCTGGTCTTCCTGCAATGCTTCCATGGGCATCCTTACACAGGTGCCCTGTGCACACGTGTGTACCCCTAGGCACACAGCTACAAGTGGGATTCCTGGGTCATTGATTATCTTCCTTTTAATTCTTAAGCAATTGACAATTAGTAGTATGATTGAATTTACATCTACCATTGTATTATATAATTATTTTTTGTCCCTTTTTTCTTTTTCTCCCTTATTGTGGACCACTGGGTTAGTTTTAGTATTATGAATTAATTTATATTGGCTTAAAGCTACAGATTATTATTTTCTATCTTAGTGGTCTATTTATCTACCTTCACAGTCTACTAAGAGTTAATAATACCATTCATGTAAACCCAACAACTTTATAGATTTCTTTACTCTATATCCTCTTTCATATTATTTTTGTATAATATTTATATACCTAGAAAACCTCACTGATATTAAAGTTTTTAGTGAAAGAAACTATTAAAGGTGTTTTAAAGAGCTTAAGAGGAAAGAAAGAAGTATTACTTATGCAATATATATTTTTTATTATTACATATTTGCAATACATAATATTAACATTCATCTTATGGAGAGAGTATATGTGCTTAATATTTCTTGAGTCTTTTTATTTCCCTTTCTCTCCTCTCTCTCCCCATCCTTCCTATTTCTAGATCTCCTTCCCATTTGTGAATGATTCACTTCCTTGTTTCCTATTGTCTTATCTTTTATTTTGTTTTTAAAATTGTTTATATGTTGGGCTTCTCCTATAAGAGAAGGCATGTGATATTTAATCTTGTGTATCTGATTTATTTCATGTACAATTATGATTTCCAGATGCATCCACTTTCCTACAAATGACTCAGATTTATCCTTCTTTATGGCTGAGTAGTATTGCATTGTATATAAGTATCACATTTTTAAAAACTCTATCTGCTGCTTCCAAACAGTCTGCTTCCAAGATTTAGCTAGCATGAGTTGTGTTACTGTAAATATTGATCTGCAAGGGGGTTAGTTGGGTTTAATAGAATTTCTAGTTTTAGGAGGAGTTTTCTTTTGTTTTTTGTTTTCTAAATCTCCGTACTGATTTCCATAGTGGTTGCACCAGTTTACATTCCTAGTGACAATGTAAAAATAAGTGCCTTTTCCACTGCAGCTTCAACAGTATTTGCTATTGTTTGATGTGTTGGTGATAGCCATTCTTTCTGGAGTAAGATGAATCTCAATATTCTTTAATTTGTATTTTTCTAATAGCCAGAGATCTTGGGGGTAGATTGAAAACCAATGGTCAACTTAAGCGCCAGCTAAACTGAATCAGCATTGTGCTGAGTGTAGGATGGCACACCTGAGGATTGTTGCCAGCATAAAAAGACACCTAGAGCAGAAGTGTTGTTGTTTGGTGCCACTGGTTCTCCTGTTGCTGTGGCTTCTCCTGGAGCAGCTTGTCGAGCTTCTTTCCTGACATAACTTGGCTGTTCTCATTGTCAGGAGAGCTTAGGACCTCATTGTGACTGAGGATGATTGGTAATATTCAGGGGAGCTCTGGTTCTTACTTTGAGTGTTGTTTCCTTGCTCCAGTGCAGAATCCTCAGCCTACCAGCTTCATCTCATGAGCATAGACTTTCAAGCTTCCATTGCTGATGGTTGGGCCTTCCCAGCACAGACCTGTGAAACACGCTTGCATGAGTCACTGTCGTGAGCTCTAGGCCCCCATTTGGACTCATGGGTGGCACTGTCGTGGGCTCTAGGTCTTCAGCTGAACTCACACAGGATATTGCCATGGGATCCAGATCCTTGGGTGGATTCTCTAGGTCTTTAGTGTGTGGATAAATTTCCTGTACTTTCTTTGTATTTGACTCTTTGGGTGACCATTATAAATAATATTATGAATTCTGTGTCCTATATTGTCTTGTTCTTCTTGCAAAACCTGACTACAACAGATACTGATCACTTTTCAAGTATCTATTGGCCATTTGTACTTTTTCTGAGATGTGTCAGTTCATTTCAGTGGCCCACTTTTTCAGTGAGACTTTTATTTTGAGGATTCTTTCTATATTCTAGGTAACAGCCCTCTGTTAGAGGAGTAGGTACCAGATTTTTTTCCCCCCACTTTATTGATTTCTTTGTTGTGCAGAAGGGTTCTAATTTGATACAATCCCATGTGATTACTCTGGATGTTATTTCTTATACAATTAGGATTCTGTTAATAAAGTTCTTTCTTATGCCTATGTCTTCAAGAGTTTTGCTTATTTTATCTTCCAGCAGATTGTTTCTTTTTTAATATTAATGCCTTTAATCCATTTTTATTTCATTTTGTTACATGGTGACAAATACAGGCCCAGGTCTAATCTTCTGCATGAGTATTACCAGTTTTTCAGTCCTCATTTATTAAAGAGACTATCCTTCCTCTAGCATATCCTTTTGGCTCCTTTGTCAAAGATCAGATGACTTCATGTGCCCAGAGTTGTTTCTTTGTTCCGTTCTGTTCCACTGATTCACATGTCTATTTCAATGCCCGTGCTGTGCTGTTTTACTGTAGCTTTGTAATATAAATTGAAATTTAGGATTGCGATGCCTCCTGCTTTGTTTTTGCCCAGGACTGGCTTTGGTATTCTGGATCTCTTCTAATTCCGTATAAATTTTAGGGTGGTTTTTTCCTAGTTCTGTAAAGAATGTTTTTTTTTTTTTTAATTTTGATTGGGAGTACATTAAATCTGTATAACAGTTTTGATCAGTTTGACAGCTTTGGTTCTGTTTATCCAGGAACATATCTTTTCATTTTCTCATTCCCTTTTCCATCTCCTTTGTCAGAATACTCTAGCTTGCATTGTAGAAGTCCTTCACTTTCTTAGGTTAATTCCTAAGTATTTAATTTTTTTTTTTGGTTAGGTTACTTCAAAAGTATTTAATTTTTCTTGATGCTATCATGACTGGTGTTTTTTTCCCCTAGTATTATGAGTTCATTACTGCTCTACAGGAATGCTGTTGGTTTTTGCATTGATTTCATAACTTGCTACATTGCTGAATTTGTTTATTAATTCTAGTAGTCTTTTGGTGGAATTTTTTGGGTCTTCTGTGTAAAGACTTATGTTATCTGCAAATAATAATTTGACTTCTTCCTTTTTTATATGTATCCCTTTCATTTCTTTCTTTTAAGTAATTGGTCTGGCTATAATTTCCAGTACTATATTCAACAGGAATGGTTATAGTGGACATCCTTGTCTTGTTCCTGATTTTAGATAGAATGGTTTCAACTTGTCCTCATTTAATATGTTGTCAGTTGGTTTATGATAAATGGCTTTTATAAGATTAGAATGAGCTCCTTTTATATCTACAGTTTTTTTTAATCATGAAGGGATAGATGCTATATTTTGTCAAAGACTTTTTCTGCATCTATTGAGATGATCATTTGATTTTTCACTTTTATTTCTGTTTATGTAATATATTACCTTTATTGATTTGGGTATGTTGAATCATCTTTGTATCCCTGGGATGAAGACTACTTGGTAATCATACACGAATTCTCTGATGGTTTATTGCATTATGCTTACCAGTATTTCACTGAGGATTTTTGGGTCTATGTGAATGTAGACCATTTTGTAGGTTAAGAAGTTTGGTTGGTAGTTTCTTTATTAGTTGTGGCTTTGTCTGATTTTGGAATCAAGATAATGCTAGCCTACAGGCATGAGTTTGAATGAATTCCTTCCCTTTCATGTTCACGAATGATTTGAAAGAGTAATGACATAATATCTTCCCTGAAGTTCTTTAAGAGTTCAGCAGTCAATCCATCCAGTCCCGGCCTTCTGATAGTTGATAGATTTTTAAATTGCTTTAATTTCATTGCCTTTTACTGGATTGTTCAGGATTTTATGTCTTCTTGATTCACTTTTGATAATTCACATGAGTCTAGGAATCTGCCTACTTTTTGGAAGTACAGGCTATTGAAATAGTTACTGATAATCCAGAAGTGTCTGTTTTGATTTTGGATTTTTCATTTCTAATTTCATTGATATGGGCATTTTCTTTCCTTCTTTTGGGCAATTTTGACTACAGATTTTTCCATGTTGTTTATTATTTTGAAGAACAAGATTTTCAATTCATTGATTCTTTGTATTTTTTGTTTCAATTTTATTAATTTCCCCTCTGATCTTTATGATTTCCTTCCTTATGTTGAGTTTGAGTTTAGACTCTTCTTGTTTTTCTAGGACCTACAGGGGCATTACTGTTTATTAATTTGAGCTATCTCTGTTTTTCTAATGTAAGCATTTGCAACAATAAATTCTCTCTTAGGACTGCTATCATTTTTGTCCTATAGATTGTGGTATGTTGTACTACTTTTGTCTTTTTTTGATTCTAGGGACTGTTTAATTTCTTCCTTGATTGATTTTGTGACTCATTGCATACTCAGAAGTGTGTTATTTAATATCCAGATATTTGTAAAATTTCCATTTTTGCCATTGATTTATAGCTTTAATGTGTTATATCTGATATCATGCATAGAATAATTTCAATTCTTTTATAAAGTTTCTTTAAGTAAATTTTAAAAAGCTGGAATGTAGTCTGTTTTGAAGAATGTTCCATGTGGTGCTGAGAAGAATGTGTAAGACTTTGTAGCTGTCTATTAAGTCCATTTGTTTGAAGGTATGATGTAGCCCTGATATTTCTTTGTAGATTTGTTTAGTTGATTTCTTTGTGAAAGTAGGGTATTAAGATATCCCACTATGATCATGTTGATGTTCATTTGATCTTTTATGTTTAGTAGAGTTTGTTATGTACATCTGGGTGCACCAGTATTCAGTGCAAATTTATTTACTATTGTTACCTCTTCCTATTGAATTGATCCCTTAATATGTCGTGATCCTCTTTGTCTCTTCTGATCAGTTCTGGCTTGAAGTCTGAGAATAAGTTTGCTATACCTGTTTGCTCTATGGGTCCAGATGTGTGGAATGTTGTTTTCCAACCTTTAACTTTTAGTTTGTAAATTTCTTTTTGAGTTAGATGTATGACATATATGCAGTAAACCATGCAGTTTGCAAATCTGTGTATCTTAATTATTAGTGCATATCTGTGTATTTTATTAGTCTGCCAATCTGTATCTTTTAATTGGAAATTCTCAGTGCAACTATTTGCACTGAGAATTACTACTGACTTATTACTGTGTTGCATTATTTTTGTTGTTACTGATTCTTTTATTTTTCCTTTTTTGTTTAACTGCTCACTGTTTGATATATTCTTTCTATTATACTTTTTGGTATTGTTGTCTATGTCTAGACTATCCTTAAGAATTTTTTAGGGTGCTAGTTTAGTGAGAATTTCTTAAAATGTTGTTTTTTATTGAATATCCCTATTTCTCCAACAATTTTGAAAGATACTTCTATAGTATGTTTGCCTGGACTGAAACTTGTTTTCTTTAAGGCTTAAAACACTTCATTTCAAGCTTTCCTGGCCCTTAAAGTTTGTGTTGAAAAGTCGGCTGTAGTCATAACGAGTTGAATTTTGACTTTTGACTGATAGCAAAAAAAGAAGAGGGAAGAAACTTAAAAGAGAAAAGAGAAAAAAGACCAGAAACAGAAGGATAAAGAAAAAGCTTAAAAAGTTAAATGAAAAATATTATTAAAGAAACAAGACCCAAATGGTAGAAAAATAAAGAAAACCCCAAACAGGCAACAACTCAAAGAAACAAATACCCTCACCCCAGCTGCTATACTGTATAGCCAATGTCCACACAATTCCCTTCATGCTATAGTCATAGTCCAATTGCAGACAGCCAAGCCAGTTTTCCCCTTAACTGCCTGCCTGGGATTTGTGAGGGGTATCAATCTCTTTGGATTTGTCTCTTGGTTCCAAGCCATGCTTTGCGTTTGGCCCATTGCTGACTTTTGTCTCTTTCCCAAAATCTGACCACCTTAATTCATTTGGAAAGAAGGGAATGTGGTTCACTTAACACCCAGTTCCCCATCAACTTCTACCAGTGATATACAAATCTCACTTCCCTTATTTCAGGACATTCTTGCTATCATCTCTGCATTCTCCTCCCAAGAGCCTCCTGTCTACTATATCATTAAAAGCCTCTGCCCCAGGTGATTTTTTCTGTTCCTTCACCCTCAGAACTTTATCCATAACTGGTTCCTGTCTCAAGAGCATCACTTTCCAACCCACGGAACTTGGTAAAGTCTCCAGGCTCAACATAGGGCCTCTTGCCTGACTAGGACACTAGGTGGTGGGCAGGATTTCCTGCTGTTTCAGAATTTCCAGTGTCTGGAGAAGCAATATGAAAGCACCCAATCTGGTCCAATTCCACTGAGTCTTTCTTCTTCGTTTGTGTCTCTAGGATGTGATCCTTGGTTACCTTATAGTGAGCTCTGTACCACTCCCAGTTAATGGTATTAAGGCACTCTCTGCCTAGGATGGGGGACTTTCCTTCTAGATGCTGGGTAGTGATGGTGGGCAGGATGTCACAGAGACCCATGTTGCCCAATTTTGGGGAGGATGATGAGGGGAAGGATTGATTGATTTGTGTTGCTTTTACACTTTTTCCTTTCCATGGTTGCAGTCCTTTACTTCCCTGTGGCCTTCACCACAGTTAGCTCCCAGGTAGAATTTTCTCTTCCAGGTGAGGAGGAACACATATAGAGGGCCTATTCCAGGAGTCTGGCCTCTGCAGTACTGTCTCCTCTCAAGCTCTTAGAAACCCTCCTAACATGGTATGTTTGCTGGATAAAGGACATGTTTGGATGGGATGGGAGAGCTGAGGAACCAGTGGTTGAAATTCCCTTTTTCAACAACCGAGATATTGGTTTGATCTAGAGGATTTGTTTTTCACGTTCATTTCTGGATGTGTCTGAACCCTTGGTTTCAGAATAGCTGCATTATCTGGTGTCTTTCTTGGGAGCTTTTCCAATGCAACTCTTTCTCTAATCAACCATGTTGGAATTATAAGGGTTTTATATTAATCCAGAGGTGGTATTAGTGTGTCAAATTGGCAAAGCTGGTAACAGTTCCAGTTATCCAAACACTGAACTAGGTATAGCTGTGAAAGAATTTAATAGATGTTATTAAAGTCTCTAATCATTAATAGTCAATTTAAACTAATGAAAATGTATTAATCTGTGTGAGACCTTTAAAAGAGATCTAAGGCTTTTCCTGAGCTCAAACTCCAATCTTGTGGGCTTCTAGCCTATTCATTTTCTTTCCCTCTCAGTCATCTATCCTAGTCAGCTCTGAAAGTTACTTAAGTCATATTCCTTGCAATATTCCCAGGTCTCAGGTATCCTGGTGTGTATGAATTATGCTTTATACACCAGATGCTCACTCTCTTGAATACTGTACTCTTCCCTGAAGATGTAAGTTTCTCTCTATTTATTATTCTTGCTGCCTGAAAATTTGCTTCAGCATCATTTATAGGGAAGTTCTGCTTGCAATAAATTTTAAAATTCTTTTATTTGAAAATATTTGTTATTTTATCTTTATTCCTACAGAATACTTTTGCTGGGTATAAAATTTTCAATTGATAAACTTTGTTTTTTGCCCATAGAACTTTAAAGGCATTGTTGTAATGTCTTTGTTTCTTCATGGTTCCTGATGGGAAGCTATTGTCATTTTAATAATTTTTCTCCTATTTGTACTATATAATTTTTAATTGCTTTCAAAATTTATTCTTTATAGTTTTAAAGAGTTTAATTAGGGTGTGAGTTAGACAGTCTTTTTTGAACTTGTCAAATTTAAATTTGGAAATTACTGAGCCCCTTGAATTTGTTTTTACCAAATTTTGCAAATTTATTGGTCATAAGTTTTACAAAAGTATCTTTATCCTAATATCTTTCTACTTTCCTTTAGAACTCTGATTACATGCATTAAGTCCTTTTCATGTTTTTTCTTATTACTTTTTAGAATTCTGTTATATTTGTTACAGCAATATTTTGTTATATGCTTATAAATTTATTCTGCAAGTCTATTGCATATCTTTATAATTTTTATGGTAGTTTTGTTTTCTACATTTTAGATTTATTTTAATGTATGTAGTTTTATTAATTTTCTTTAAAGTTGTTCCTTCTAACTTATTTTTATTTATAGACTAAAAACATTCTTTTCTATGCCAAGGTTTTAAGATATGCTATGATTTCTCCTAAAGGTTTTAGGTTTTCTTCACATGTATTTAATCAATAATCAATATAATTTTATGTAAGAACAGATATAGAAATATACTTAGAAAGTTTTTGGATATTATTAATTATATAAGTGTGTTATCTTTTTCAAGGGATGTATAATATTGCCCTCATTTTATGTCTTCTAGTATGAGATTCCTCTTGTCTAGTAAAGTCTTTACATTCAGAAAAAAAATTCTACACAGGCAACTCTTCTGTGATCCAGCCAAGATCAAAAAGGAGGAAAAAAATCAATACTCTGTGATTTTTATTAAGATCATTTAGTACCAGACTGACTCTCTCAGATGTTCTTTGAATTTATTTCTAATTTTTTGAAGTTTTAGGAGGAATGAGCAAGTGGAACATGCAATTCCTTTATGCTGGTAAGCTCCAGGGGAATGGGTGCTAATCAGTTTGTTTTGTAGCACTGCTAAGGCCACCAAAAAAATCCTGGCTCAGTCTTTACTCACTACTTCCTGCTAGTAAAAGCTATGAATGTAATTATGAGTGTTTTCTTCATAGAAATGGGATTTGAACTCCAAATTCCGACTAAACTTGAGTATCTCAAGCTCCACTCAGGTCTCTACTCATAAGAAGAAGCACTCTACCCCCCACCCCCCAGATCTTCTTGGCAATGAGTGGAAAACTACAGGAAAGAAATTGAAATACCTTTGGACACTTTTCCCTAGACTGAACCACATTCACAGCTAGAAACCAGTTCAGAAATTTGCTCTAACTTGGAAACAATTGGTGGTTGCGAATGATGCTCTTAACCCTTGGCTGTTTTGATGACATTTTAACTAGTGTATTCAGAACTTAAATCAAGTTCAATGATCAGAAACTTTGAAGCAGTAAATGTTACTTTCATGTTCAAACTATTTCTTTTTTCTTGTTGCAGGAGGGTTAATAAGTTCCTACTCTGTGCACTGATCATACCTTCTTCAGAGATCCAAACAATGTGTTAGATTGTGTCCACAGAGTACCAAGGAACTTGTATGAGCAATTTCCTGAGAAATACACCATTTAACTTTTATTATTACCAAATTGACTTTTGATTTTAAAAGACTCTTATAAACTATGTTCTAGATTGAAATCATTTTGTTTTCTTGATAGGCACAGTTCTCCTTAAACCTTCATATTTTCTATAAGTCCTTCTTTTTATGTTTTTTCTCCATTAAGGATATTGATAACTGCCCCTCAAACAAATCAAACATAAACACACATCATCATCATCATCATCTCACTATAAAATGGAACTGGATTTTTTGTAAGCCTTCCCATCTTCCCACTGAAATTTCCTTTGCTATTTACTAGGTGTCAGTCAAAGGCGACAGTTTCCATTAGCATACTACTGAGTTGACCTAGGACAATAAAGACTGATAGGAATGTTGAAAATTACAGGCTTTGACTTTTATGATGTTGTCTCCCCACTTTGTATCATTTTCTTCTTCAGCTGCTCCAGATCAGTGTCGCTAGGTATGAAAGCAGTGATCTGCAGAGGAAGCCCACTGGGCCAGGTATGAGGTGATGACCAGGTGGTCATCCTAGTCAAATCAGTTTTTTCATCATTAAAAATCAGGGATCACAGACTTAGATACCAACAGAGGTATTTATGTAGAGTAAATATAGTAGGTGGGCCTTAATTCCATGGTAAATTGGAGAGTTTATTTTAATTCCTGTATAACTCCTATGTAAAGAACACTGTGAAATTTGCTTGATGTCATGGGAAGTAGGGTCGTAGCATTTTACAGATACACTTGGTATTAGTATTTTGAAAAAAGGAACTATCTCAGTATCTAGGTATTGGCAACTAATAAAAAAACTCAGAAATTAAATTTTCTGTGGTCTGAGTGAAATATGTCTCAATCCCTGGGTCACCAGTCATAACCTCTAGACCAACTGGTATTTAAAACCTCTTCCAGTACTAAAAATGTTATACTTTAATTACCCAAAGGTTCTGAATTGAAGAAAGAACTGGCATTTGAATGTGAGAAAGATTTTCCTGGCATCCTGCTCTTATATTTTGAAACAGGTGACCAGCAGGAATTGTGAAATGTCTTCCAGTGATCTTGAAGAATAAGAGACACCTCCTTCTGTCTGCCAGCAGTTACACACAGTTGCCAGGGAGATGGGGAGATGTTCTCTTGCATTTCTTCTCAGTTGGGATGATGTGAAAATGGCATTTTATGAGTTTTGCTTCAGATGTTTTTAGATCCTTTTAAGGAAGGGAGGTGATAGTTTGGTTCCTAACTGCCAGGACCCTCCCAACATGATTCCTGGAATCAACCAGGGGGAATCTATAAACTCTAATTTAAAGGCACAGTTTGTAGCTCCCCTCTCAGGTTTAGATTAAATTTTGTAACTTGGAACTGAAATCAGGGCAGCAGTTGGAGTGTGGATAAAAATGTCTGTAGCTCTGGTTTTCAACATGTTAATCAAAACCAGAGGGGACAATAAATAAAGGTGGAGATGAGTGATGGCAAAGATGGGAGACTTTTGACCTCACTTTATTTTCATCATAATTGTCTCCTAAAGAAAACTGATCATGATGGCCTGGGTCCATTTTCTTGTGGGTTAAAAACACCTAGGAAACCCACAAACATCTTTTATTTTTTTAATACCAAGTACATTTATTAGAAAAGAAGAAAGTTATGAAATCTGCTCATATCTTTCCTTAAGAAATTAAAAATAAAAGACAGAATAAAACCAAAAATGAATAGAAAAAATAATAAGGATCAGAAAATACCACAAACATCTTTTATACAAGATGCACGCTCAAGCCAAGAGTTAGCAGTTCACAAGCAGTAAGAATTCAATGGACTTACTGATTGTATTAGGATAAATACTAGGTCTTTTATTCCAAATTAACCACAGCAAAGTAAGCAAGTCATCACTACCCTTAGAAAAAGACAAAAGAGGGAGGCAAGAAAACAGTGTAGAAAATGATGTATTTGGTTATTAATCAAATCTATTTCTTTCTTTTTTTTTTTTTTGTGATACCTGGGATCAAACTCATGACCTTGCACTTGCAAGGCAGGCACTTATGCCACTGAGCTAAATCCCCAGCCCTCAAATCTATTTCAATAGCATTATGCATGGTAATGAGAGAGAAGGAATTAGATTGAAGCCCAGGGAAGCTGAGCTTTCATATATCCACTGCCCAGTCTTAATGAACAGCGTGGGTCACTGATGGTGAACCCAGGTGCTTTTGATGGCTAGAGGGAAGATAGGGTTGTCTGAGATTATATTCTTCATCACCATTTTTATCACCAAGACTTTAAATGCTAATCTGTACACCCAATATGACATGTAGGGGCCAGAAAGATCTAGTTATATATCCGACATGGTGGTCATGTGTTGCTTTTCCACTCCAGCTTCATTCTCTCTTCTTATAACAATGTCTTGTATCTTCTAGGGGGGGAACCACTCTCCCAATACTGTGTGCAGTTTTAGTGGGCCTCTCAATCTACATGGCCCAAAAGTTGGACTAAATAGGGACAAGACTGGCTCTCTGAGGAATTTGATGTTGAGAGAAGTGACATAAGGAGGAAATCCAGAGGTCATGTCGGGACAGACAGTGCATGCATCCTCTAATGCTATTCTGAGCCCTGTTTTATCTGAGGTCTAAAATTTTGATCATCTTTTTCTGTGCCTTGCAGAACTATCTCAAAGCCTTCACATAGATTCTTCTTTACATCAAAACTAGCCAGAGTCACTTCTGTTGCTTGTAACCCACCTATGAACCTAAAAAATATATCATTTTCCCACCAGCTAACTTATGGTGGGAAGACTGAGAGTCCAGAGAAAAATTATTGAATAAATAAGTGAGTTTGGTGAAGTTACTGTGAATACATTCAGTACACAAGAATCAATTTTGGTTCTATATACTGGCAACAAATAATTAAGAATAAAATAACATATAGAATTTACAGTAACATCGAAGATGACAAATATTATATGTTTACAAATGCATGTGTGCAATCTCTACACAGATATTTATAAATATAATTGAGGTGAATCAGAGGAGGATAAAGTAGGTAGATCTCTATGGTAAGCCATTAAATTTGGGGTCAAGGATAGATTTCTGAAATAGAATCTCAGTGGTGATGATAGTATAAACGTTCAATTTTTTAAAATGTGAAAATAGGAAAATGAGACTAGAAGGATGATCTATCTAAGTTAGTTGAAAAATACCTTGGGTAGCCTTTTCCTCCAACTTGCTGCCCTCTGCTGCCAGTCTAAGCATCACTATACCTGGGACTAGACCCATTGTTCTGGTCTCCCAGGACCTAGGCTTATACAATACTAGTCTTAAATTGGCTACCAGTTTCACAGTGTGTTCTAGTACTCATGGAAAATTAACCAACTGGTCTTGATATCTATGAGATTCTCATTAATCCTGAATTAAGAACATAAATCCAGGATTGGTAATCTGCTGTTCTCTGACTCTGAAATTGTCAGGTCCTTGCTGGGAGACTGACTCCTTACCCATAACTCAAAGGACCTCATTTCAAACAAGACACATCTTTTTGTTACAGTTTTATAGTGTCTGGTCACAGACATTGTGTCAATTCTACTTCTACTCTTCCTTCTGGAATAACCAGACTTTAGTAACCAAACTCAGACGGGGAACTACAGAATCCCACCCCACCCCCACCCTTGATTTTCCCTCTGCTGTTTTTTCCTCTCTTCATGGGTTACTATTTCCAACTTGGGAGACAAGAAGAATGTGTATCCCAGGTAAAGTGAGGAGGGAAGGGGGAGGAGCTATGACATAGACAAATCAAAAGAGCCCTTTGTGCTCAGAGCACATTATTCCTGGAATCTAATCAAGTGCCCAAAAACCCAACCAAGCTTTTCAGACAGCACAGAAGCCAGTCATGCAGGCCTCTTGGGCTCTGCTTTTTTAAAGCTTTATAGGGTACACTGAATTATTTGGTTGGATCTTTTCAACCGTGTGACATTTGGGTTTTCAATGGCACAAATGGTGTTGATCATTAATTATTTAGACGCTTTAATTAAAAAAAAATCTCACTGTGGATTTATGAGGGTCTGCTGGGGGGCAAGGACAAGGAGCCCTTTAGTGATTCTTTCATTTGAATGGGAGTGTGGGTTGTGACGGTCTAGAAAGGGAGGCTATAGAATCATCTTCCAGGAAGGTCTTAAACCCAAACTAGGGTTTATTTGCCAGAGGAGGGGCTTACAATGAAGAAAGTAGTAACACAAGAGAACAGAATTCTAGGACCTGCTAAAGGCACTGGGGAGAAGGACGTTGAATAAATATCAATAGTCTAGCGGAGCTCGAGGTCTGAATCAATACCTTTCATATCGAACCAGTAAGTTTGGGTTGGGATGGGGAAAGGGCAGGTTTCTGGGACATGTGATTAGCTAAAACCAGAAATGGTCTCCATAGAGAGCAGTGTGTGAGTTCAGTGTTGAATACCCAGAGGGATGGGATCAATGTTTTTTTTTTTTTTTTTTTTTTTAATTTTAGAATAGTGAGGTAGCAAAGGTATAATGACTGCTCTTTTCCTTTCAGGGCATTTTGCAACCTTGGCCTTTTTCTTGTAACCTGGAATGCATGTCCTTTCTGAGTCACACACACACTGTGTATCCTGACATCCTAAACAAGTTCT
>PVJX010035235.1:0-18379 GCA_004027295.1 Dolichotis patagonum | reverse complement strand
TTAGCCAAATTGAATAACACAAATTTGTCTACAGTTGTACATTTTGCAATTTTAAATAAAGTAGTCAGATTTGTTGTAGGTCAATTAGCAGAGATCTCTTATCAAAGAAATTGAAAAAGACAAAACCTTATCTATAATTAATGTGTTTTTGTTATAGGACTTAGTATGTACTTCTATCATCTATTTGGACATTTTTTTATTTGTGATTACCATCTTGTGGGCATCTTGGGTAAAGTCTAGCTTTATCCTTTTCTATTGATTGTGGTGTGGTCTCCAAGGAATCACTGTCATAGGACTGGGCATCAGCTTCTTGACAGGAATCAACACCTTTTATGGGTTTGGGCTCATGCTACAGCTGGGCAGCATACACTGGCACCCAGATAGGCCATTTAGCTTTTCCTGTAAAAACACAAGACTACCCTCGACCCTACAGTAGCACTGGACTGGGTGCTTTATTATCCAGTATGAAGATATTTCTAATGGATGGTTTTTAGACTTTATTTGGTTGTATTATTGTTCTGCTGCAGTAGTTACATCTGTATTAGAATTTAAATATTGTAAATGGTATATACTGCCAAATAAAATCAATGATGAGGTGAACTCTCCCCCTTTTTTTTGAAATTTAAATTTTGAGCATATTTAACTACTTTTAGACCTGAAGATTACAATGAATTTTTGTGGTATGGTGTAAAGAAAATGGAAACTGCATTTTATATTTAGGCACCTTGGGCTCTCTTGTGACATGCAGGGGTTGCTCCTACATGTCAACTCACTGTTTTGGGGGATCTGAGCAGCAGTGCAGTGTAAACTCTTGATTTATATAGCATGTGCACAGGTGATAAGAAAAACCGGAGTAGCTTGGGGAGGTCAGAGCTGTGTCCTACCTCTCTAAAAATTATCAAAAGATCCTAAATCCCTAGGTACCTTTTCTTTACTTACAGATTTTCCAATTTTTGTCAAGGGACGAATAAACAATTGAGCAATAAAATAATCTAGGGAGATTTGAATTGTGTTTTCAGTAGATTGAACCATAACACTGATTTTTCCTTGCAAGCGAAACAAGCAATATTGTTTGTTTACCTTCATTCTCAGGGACAAACTCCAGGCTCAGTGTAGGTTTTTGTGTGCTCCCCTGCCTGGGGGCCTGTAAGAAGCAGGGAGAGGAGCAGAAAGCAGCAGTTTCTATTAAGTAACCTTTTAAAATCTGTGGTGGGCTGTCCAAAGGCATCTCGCACAAGGGGCATTGTGCTTAGTTTGGGGTATAGAAAAGGCAAATTTTGGTTGGTCTTCAGGGTGTAGGGAGATGGAAAAGAAGCAATCCTTTATATCAATAATACCTGTGAGTTATGTTTGTTGTTTATTGGGTCCTTTTTTGTTGTCAGGCTAAGCGTCACCCTGTTTGGAGTTTAAAGGGCTGTCATCTCTATCAGTCTTAGAGCAGCAGTGTGTCTCCCAGCAATAACCACATTTGTATTTGGGAAACATTGGTGTTCACATTCATCCTTATAGAGATCCAGGCTGTCTAGGTATTGACCTCTACTAAAAATGCTAGCTGTTTCCAGTCAGTGGGAGATTAAGTTCCATACTGACTGTTTCAAGGAGTAGTTGGGCAAACGGTTCTTGGAGGCCATCCTGCTTGAATGCCTCCTGGAGGCGCTTTAATGAGGTATGTTCATGAGGACACCAGTGCAAAGGGCGAGCAGGATTCTGATGTAAATTAACAGGAAATGCATCATTTACCCCTTTTTCCCATTCCCAGTGTTTTGCCCAGTTACTCAGAATACAGCATAAGCCTTCATAATAATCGTGGCATTCTGTAGTGGTAGACTGAGATTTTCTACCTATATTTGTCTGACAGTAAGATTTCCATGGATCTTTAGGTGTAATGACCCATCATCGCCAGTAGGTGGTGCTGCCAGGTAGGCAGGTGGGTCCTCCCTGTCAAGTTCCTCTTTGACTGTCTGACAGGGCAGATGTTCTGTGGTGAACTTGGCCAGGGTGGGGACCCTTTTCTTGGCGTCATCTTTGGAGCTTTTAAACGCTCGAGAGAAGGGTAGATTTTCAGTAGAATAGAGGCCTTCTCCTCCATTGAGTTTACCCGATCCCACTGACTCAGCAAAATATCTTTCTCCAAGTCGCAGGTAAGCGATGGCCACCCCATGGGCGCTGCAGCAGTGCAAGTGGTGGGATCCACTAACAGCAGGAAAGCTTCTGCATTGACCCCAGTGATGTTGTTCAAGCCCATCAACATGCTTGGATGGTAAGTAAGGTAGGTTGGAGCCCCAGGGTAAAGGCTTTCCTCTCATGTTGCTCCACTTCTTGGACTCAATTTAGGAGGTGAGTCCTAGTCTGAGGGTCCCATAGCTAGGCAGTGTAGAGCCAGGGACTAAAGGGGAGAAGGATTCCCCAATACTGGGAAAGGGTGGAACGGGTAATTTTGCATTGCCTAGCCTGCAAGAGGGCAGAAAAAGCCTGTGCCGGTGGGTGCTGATGCTTGCAAAGTGCGGGGCCCATGATGTGAGCGAGGGCCACTTACTGAGTGTGAGGAGGCCCCACATTTGGGTGCCACTGGAAGCATTTTTGGGGCTCTGGGGTACAGGCAAGGGGCGATGGAGCGATGACTCCATAGATCAGGCTGATGGCACAGATCCAATTTTATTAAGAAAGTGCAGGAGTCTATATAGACTGAAGAGGAAGGGCAGAAGTGACCTCAGAGGAAGGGTGGGATTGAGCTTCAGGAAGGGTAGAAGTAGGCTTAGGGAAGGCAGGGATGCATTGTGGGGTGGGCTCTGAGTGGGGGGCCCTAGCAGGGATGCTCTACTCAGTGTGCCAAGGAACAGGGTGTCTGAGTGTGCTCCAACTCTTTCTTCTCCCAGGGCAGCCAGCCAGACCTCAAGACCTTGACCTCCCACAGTGTCCACCTTAGAACTCTAGAACCCATCAAGGTTTCATGTCCCTCTGTGCACTCCAAATCACTGTGCTTTCTGCAAAATTCTCTGGCCTATGGGTATGTGAGGTGCCCCTTAAAGGCTCTTCACACACCCCAGCAGGTGGCACCTGTTCAAATTCAGGCACTTTCTTGATCATCTCCTTGATCATCTTGTCAGATGGGAAAAAGAGAGACCACTAAACTTTGTTCCTAATGTGAGTGGCCAAGGGTGTGATGATGTGCAGTCCACTGGACTTGATGACAGTGCTTTTGATCTCTCCCCAGAAACCAGCCTGGTTTCTTACCATGGAGGGTGAGATGCCTCATATTTCCTGACCTGAGCTGAAAAGTCTCAGGAGGCCTTTGGGTAGCCAGCATCTTCTCTATGTCTGTATCTCTGGGAAATCTCCTACCCAGGCACCTGACGTATAGATATTCTGTGGCTTCTGATTCTTACAGTGGCTCAGTCTGAATAAAAAACATCTTCTGCTTAATCACTCAGTGAATGCTACACTGAATTTCTTTTCCAAGTGTAACTTGCTGTGTGGAATCAGTTACTCTCAGAATAAAAGCACATACAGTCTGATTTTGCAGATTACGGTAACTAAGGTTTTTGTATGGTAGCTTTTTTTGTTTTGCTTTTTGTTTAAATTTAGCACAGCTTACCTTGGCAATTATTTCTCCTTGGGGCTGATGTCCCCTTGCAGGCTTATTTTGTTTTGCAGAGACACTTTCCTCTCTAATATCTACAGATGTATAAGACTGCTCTTTTGGGAGAGGAAAAAAAGATGGCGGACTGGTAGGTAGCAGAAGAGAGACCCTCTCTGACAGAGACAGCTCAAATGCCAGAATAAAATATCCCAGAGAGACCCAAACAGAGAGAGAAGGACTCTCACAACCCACGAAGAAACTAAAGTGCAAAGACCTGCTCAAATATGAGGTCCTGGGGCTACATAAGAGAAGTTAATATCAGCAAGCATGGCATCCTCCTCGAGCCGCCTGAATTCCTGCCTGACCTGAACAAGTGATCCACGCTGAAGTGACTGGCTTGAGCAGCTGGAGCGTGGAGCTGAACAGCCCTGCATGCAGCTTGCACGAACCGAGCCTGCACGCGACCCACCCAGAGGCACCGTGAATTCCCAACACATCCACGCTGAAGTCGGAGGTTGGGGAGCCCTGCAGGTATCGGGGACTGGCATCAACCTGCAGTGAGTGATGGGAATAAGACCCTCCCATGGGAAAGGTGAAACCAACTGGATGACATGTTGAATTTGGGCAGGACAGCCCTAACTCCATAAGGAAGTGGCTTCAGCTGGTTGTTCCCCTTGCTGAGCAGATTGGTGGAATCTGCTTGGACTAGGCGGCACCCTTGTTGGGGACCCAGTGAGTCATTACAAATTACTTTCCTTAGATCGGTGCACACTGATGCAGTGAATGCCTGCAAAGGTTGACTGGCCCGAGGGGAGGAGCTAGCACACACTGCCTGAGGGTGAACTCTAATCTCTGATAACCTATTGAAGGGGCCTAAGCTCCTAGCCTTCGCCCTCTAGATTAGCCTTAACCAACAAGAAAAGGGTCTGGGAATTACACTGTACACTTGTATGGAAGGAACCAAAAAGATGACGAAAAGGGAGAAATAAAAAAAAAACTCCCAGCCCCCAACCCTGAGAACATTGATCCAGGAGAGGTAAATACAAAGAAGATTGAGGGCAGCAAAAAGGCAACATCAAACACAGCATTAGCGGACATAAAGAGATATCTTCAGGACCTTGTAAGCGGCACAAAAACTGAAATATTAATTCAAATTAAACAAGAGATAAGTAGGTTAATAAAAGAAGGGCTGGGCACCTCTCAAGAAGACACAGACAGAAGAATGGAGGAACACAAAAGGAGAGAAAAATTTAATGAAGAATTCAGAAAAAACATACAATTCATGAAGCAGATTCAAATAGATTATCAGGAAACTAAAGACTCCATAGAAAGCTGGCCAAAGTGCTTGAAAGAAACCAAAGAGAGACTACCAAAAATTGAACACAGGCTTGCAATGTGGGGTCATGAAAGGGAAGATCTCTTAAAAATGACAAGGGAGCAGGCAGTGAAGATACAAAGACTGGAAGATGACAAGAGGATTTATAACTTAAGTATAAAGTATGTAAATGAAGAAGCAGGAATCAAATCAGAGGAATTACAAAGGCTATTCACAGAAATTATTAAGGAAAATTACCCACGCATAGAAAAAAGAAATGATATACAGAGATATGAAGCATACGGAACTCGAGCCACCTACAACCCAAACAGAGCTACACCCAGACACATATTAATCAAGATCCCAGAAATTCAATATAAGAACAGAATACTAAAAGCCATCAGAGAAAAGAAACAGATCACTTATAAAGGAAAACCCCATCAAAATCACAGCAGACTTCTCTACACAGACCATCAGTCAAAAACAGCATGGAGTAAAGTAATTCAAGTGCTGAAGGAAAAAAATCCCCAGCACAGTATGATGTATCCTGCAAAACTCTCTCTAGAAATTAATGGAGAAACAAGATGCTTCCATGACAAAGAGGAGCTAGGAGAATTTGTGACCACCAGTCCTACCCTGTAAAAAATACTGAAGGACATTCTAGGGAGAGAGAACAAGAATACAAGCATTTCAGGAACAGTGGCAGAGAGGCCTCAGTGAATGAGGCAGACAGTGGAGTTGAAGAGAAAAATAGACTATCAATGGCAGAAAAATAGAATAGCAGAAATGAGGCAGAGAAGATTGGCTATAATCTCTAGTATACATGGTCTCGAAATACTAACACAGCCAAACATAGGCAGAGTAGATCAGGAGATAGGGTCCATTGAGATTCTCTATATAGGGAGGCACTGGCACCCAAAATAAGCAGTGCACCCCATGGGAGTGAAAGGGGAGGAATTGTCAAAAAGGGAGGCAGAGGATATTGTTAATTGGGTAACAAGTTTCAAAATCTACATTATTCTCAATAGTCTGCTTGGATGGATTACATGCTGTTCCAGTTTGTCTGCTTACACTAGACTTGAGGACATGGTCAGCTATCCCCAAAATAAGAGGACATATTATCATAATCATCCCTAGTTTTCCTGTCAACTTAATTTGAAGCCCTTTATAACTTATACTGTCTTATTATGACTGATCTTATTTTAATCTGGGTTGTTAGATTACTACTTTATATTGACTGATTTTATTCAAATCTTTTATGATTGATAGCATCAAGTCCAAGTGTATAGGCAACTACACTGAAGATGACAAGATTCACTAAGATACCCACTCTGGTTTGATTATTACTTGCTTTTGAAGTCTTATAATGTCTCCAATGCTTCATTTTTATTAATGTTGTTATACACCTCAGAGACATCATGGTAACCATTGTAGATTACCTTGTATTGTGGTTTTATGTGACTTTTCTGTCTCATGCTTTTCTAGGAATTGTTTTATTTTATCTTGCTTTGTTTTGTTTTTCCTGCTAATACAGAAATGATAGATATACATGTAGAGACACATGCATGTATAGAGCTTATAAACAGTTTACGAGAATCAACTATATAACACATGTTGAAATGAACAACTACTTTGAAGAAAAAGAGACACTACAGTACCCAGTGCTGCTTCCAAAATGTCATGATGTGAAGTCCAGCAAAACTATCACTTTTTGTTCAAAGTGATCTTAGCTTTCTTTGCCTTGTCTAGGTTCAACACACATTAAGGTATGGTTAGCTGTTTTGAGGAGAATAAGAGACGCTATGACAGTCAGTGTTGGCTTCCCTAATGTCTGGTCTTGAAGACCTGAAATGCCCTCCTCAACCTGCTCAGATCAATTCCATACTAGGTTGATTCATGTGAATTCCCTGTATGTGAAAATATGGACAACTATTTGGAAGAAAACAAGAGTCAATATGATAGAGAGTGAATATCTCTGATTGTCTAGTTTTGAGATTTATGTCTCTTACATTGCTTTCTTGTGATCTACTTTGCTCTGTTTTGTTCTGTTTAATTTTACCCTTTTGATGTAATTGCATGTATATTTGAGTGGTTAAGATGGATGACTATATTGCTCTTTTTGTTCAGATCATGGAGCAGAACTGTTAACAATCTCACTATTTGAATATCTACTTTACATGTTTTAAGTTTGTAATTTGAACAACTATTTCCAAGAAGTCAGCATGTAATTTGTCAAGTAATAATTTCTCAGGTTTTTTTGTTGTTGTTCTTTTCCTTTTTTCCTTGGAATACTGTATTGTTGATACCCTTTATTCTGTTTTGTTTTGTTTTGTTTTGTTTTCTCTTTAAATAAAATTTTATTTAAAAAAAGAATGCTCTTTTGTAGTTAAGTGTGGTGGTACATGCCTATAATCCCAGCACTTGGGATGCTTAAGGAGAAGTATTGCCATTTCAAGGTCAATCTGAGATACCTGGTGATATCTTCTTAAAAACAAAACAAAACAACGTGCTCCATTTTATATCTATAATGTAACACTGCACAATGAACTCAGGTTATGCAGTTCCTTTCTAAATCTCCTGCAACACCTATGGACACCACAACGTGTAACTCAGCCCTTAAACTCCGTAGTGCCTAGGCCTCATGGCATTCAACAGAATTTTGGCCTTAGTGTGGAAGAATCAACTTTCAGGCACCAAAGGATGATTGTTGGACAGAGGATGTCATGAACACTGAATTAGATGGTGCTTCTGGGAGTGGTAAGCAGGGTACTGCTTGGATTTATTTTGCTTGTCCTTTAATCACATGTCTGCATTCTCTTGCAATGAGCTAAACTGGTTCTCCTCCTATTATCTGTTTTCTTTCCTGCAGTGTGTGGCTTGAATTTAGGAGCTGAATGGACTAGAGTCTTCTTCTTTCACTCTTTAGTTGTGCTCTGTTTGATTTTGATTATGCTTCCATGGGCATGGATGGGTAGAGGTTTGTGCCTTTGTCCTGTGATCAGATGCTTCAGTGAAGTTAGAGGGGAAGAAGGTGCACTGTGGTTAGTATCCAGTTTTCACTGACTTCTTAACAGCCTTCTCAGTCTCCACTCCTTTCCCTCTGTGATAAACCTGACCTCCACATCTATCTTCTCATTCTGTGAGGTTCTAGATGGGTACAGTATGCTGCATCCTCTGGCTGTGCCTCTTTACTCAGGCTCTTCACTTGAGCTTTTTCTCAGCTCTGCACAATGCAACAATGCTCTGGCTGTGCTCTCAGTGATGCTGTGGACTCTAGGGATTTAGAAGCTTTTGCTTGGTTGTAGAAGGTCTCATGTTCAGACATTGAACAATGGGCAGTGGCAAGGATATTCTACGGACTCAGAAGCACAGGTGTCATGATGGGAAATGGCATGTTGTGTTGCTGATCATGTTACTTTTCTCCCCAGGGCCACATCAGTGGAGACCACTGCTTGTACCTGCAACTCTCTGAGCCATGGTTCCCTAAGAAGGACTGTGTCTTTGTTTTTTACTTTCACAAAGGCCTGCTGGTGATTTTTCTGTCACCCTCTCTGAGTGATTATCTGTCAGTTACACTGGGTCCCTAGTCCATGAATATCTCCCTCACTGGAGTCCCTCTCCCAGTGAGGAGAGTGGGTAGGCTAGAGCCAATCTCAGCAGACATGCTCCCTCTTTCAAGCACATTAGATACTTTTCAGGGATGATATGTTTACCAGTGGGCCTGGCATGTAAGGACTGCTGGGTGCCTGAGTGGCCCAGCTTCCCATTCTGCACTCCCCTGATCCTGGGCTTGATTTGGTGGGTTACTCCTGCAGGTTGCCTTAATGTATCTGTGTTCATCTGCCTCCTGCATAACTGAGTATCTGAATTTTCTAGTAAAAATCTTCTAAATTTCCTTTATGCACCGCTGTCTGTATTCAACCCTTTTGGCTGGTCTTTATATTTCTTCCTTTGAGGGTTTTCTGCTCAATTCACTTGTTCATTTAATGATTAGGCTGCTTCTTTTTGTGTTCAGATTTTGGAATTCTTTACATATTCTAAATATTAATCCTCTCTTGGAGAGTAGCTGGTAAAGATTTTGTCCCATTTTGTCAGTTGTGCCTTCTGTTCATTTTTTCCTGTGGTGTAGAGAAGTTTTTTACTTAGTTGTCATCTAATTTGCTTATTGATGACTTACTTCCTTTGCTGTTATGGTCCTATTCAGGAAGTCTTTTCCTGTGCCTATAACTATAAGCTTATTTCCTACATCATAGTCCAGCAGTTGTGAGGTGCCCAGTCTTGTACAAAAACTTGTATCCATTTTATCTGATTTTAGTACAGAGTAAAATCAAATTTCATTCTTCTGCCAATGGATAGTTTTCCTTGTGGCTATTGCTGAAAAGTGTCTTTTCTTTAACACTTATTTTTGCCTTCTTTGTCAAAGGTCAAATGGATTTTTTTTTGTACTGGGGATTGAACTCATGACCTTGAGCTTGCCAAGCAGGCATTTAGGCTGCTGAGCTAAATCGTCAGCTGGTCAAATGGATTTAGATGAATGAGTTTCTTTTTATGTCTTCTGTTTTGTTTGGCTACGTGTCTGTTTTGGTAAAAGCATTGTGTTTCTGTTTCTTGGCTTTATATTACACTTTTAAATGTGGTACTGTGTTGCTTTGAGGTTTGCATGGACTATTATGGGTCTTTTGAAATTCTCTATAAATGCTTGGTTTGATTTCCTAGTTTGGTGAGTAATGTTGTTAGTATTTTATCAGGGAGAACCAGAATCTGCAGATTAGTTTTGGTAATGTGGCCATTTGGCATATTTCTGCCAGTATGTGAATACGACAAATTTTTTCATTCTCTAATGTCTTGCACAATAGTTTTTCAGTGATCTGTACTTTTCATTACAAAGGTCTTCCATCTTGTTTGATAGGTTGATTCCTAGTTATTTATTGAAACTATTGTAAATGAAATCATTTTCATTTCTCTCTTAGTAGTTCATTGTGTTACATAAGATAGTAACTGATTTTTTGTGGCAATTCTATATCTTACCTCTTCACTGAATTTATTGTAGTTAATCATTTCCTGTTAAACTTTTTAGAGCCTTTTGTATAGAGTCACATCATCATCAAATAGAGTGAATTTAAATTCTTCCTTTCTTTTTATTTTTTTTAATCGCTACCGGGGATCAAAATCATTTGCTACATATAATGAGATAACCATGTGATATTTGTCCTTGGTTTTAATCTTGTGGAATATTACATTTATTGATTTACATTGGTTGAAACATCATTGCGTCATTGGTGGCACATGCTTGACCATGTTATATGATCTTTATGGTGATGAATTTTGTTTTTAAGAATGTTACTGAGGAAATTTTCTTCCATATTGACCATGGATATTGATATATAGTTTTATTTTGTGTTTAGTCTTCGTTCAATTTTGGTATCAGGATAAGGATTCATAGACACAGGTTAATTACTTCATAGAAATAGTTTGGAAGTAGACTTTCCTTTTTGGTTTAGGATAATTTTGAAAAGCTTAGTGTTAGTTTTTCTTCAAATTTGATAAAATTTAGCAATAAGTATACCAAATCTTGGGCATTTCTTCATTGGGAGTTTCTCATGATTACTTCAGTCTTGTTTCCTTTTATGAATATTTTAAAATTTTGTCTTCTTTCTTCACTATTCATGTGTCATATGTGTCTGGGAACACACACATTTCTTATAGATTTTCCAATTTATTGGAATATGTCTTCAAAGTAATTTCTAGTAATTCCCTGGATTTCAGTGACATCTGTTGTAATTTTCCCTTTTTTGGTTGTAAATTTTTTAGGTTGGTACTTCTCATTTTCTTTTTAAATTTGACTAAAGCTTTATTAATATTTATGTTTCAAAGAGCAACTCTTTGACCCATTGATCCTTTGTGTTATTCTTTAAGGCTCTATTTTATTGAATTACTGTTCTGATCTTCACAATTTAATTTCATCCACATTGCTTGCATTTGGGGTGTTCTTTTTCATTAGGATATTGAGATGTACCATTCATTTATTTATTCAAGATTACTCTTTCTGTGATATAGGTACTCAGCCATAAATTTTCTCCTTATGACTGTTTTTATTGTGTCTCAGAGATTTTGATATGTTGTGTCATCATTACCCTTTGATTCTACGAATTTACTTTATTCTTTGGTATGTTCAGAGAACCATTGGTCATTCAACAATGAATTATTAAATCTCTGTGATTGGTCACTATCTCTAATTTCTTTCTTGTTGATTTCTATTTTATTTCATTGTGATATGCTAGGGTGTGATTGTATCAGACAGGCTGTGATTGTATTGCATAATTATTTAAATATGCTTCACAGCCTAAAGTGTGGTGTAATTTAGAGAAAGTTCCATATGCTGTGGAATACAATATGTAAATTTTTGCTATATTAGCACTCTATAAGTAGATACTTATTAGATTTAATCTATACTGTAGTTTATGGTAGGAACTCTAGGTCCAGAGCTCTAGCTGGCCTCCCTGGCAGAAGAGAGAGTCTGAGCATACTCAGACTCCGAATTCCTTGGCACACTGAGTAGAGCATCCCTGCTAGGGCTGCCCCACTCGGAGTCTGCTCCACAGTGCATCCCTGCTTTCTGTAAGCTCACTTCCACCCTTCTCTAAACTCACTTCCATCCTTCTCTAAGCTCACTTCCACCCTCCCTCTTCAGCCTCATATATACTCCTGCACTTCTGTAATAAAATCAGATCTGCACCATCAGCCTGATGTCCAGATTTGTCTTTCTGTCATCGCTTGCCAGTCCCTTGCAGCCCCAAAATGGCCACAAGTGGTGCCCAAATTGGTGCATTTGTACCTCCTTTGGACTCAGTAATTGGCTCCCGCCCACATGATGGGCTCCATGCTTTGCAAGGAGTAGCACCCACAGGCATGTGCTCTTGCTGCCTTCTTGCAAACTAGCAATGCAAAATTGCCTATTCTGCCCTTTCCAGTATTAGGAAATCCTTCTCCCCCTTAAACCCTGGCTCTGTACTGCTTACCTATGGGACCCTCAGACTTGGACTCAGCTCCTAAAGTGTGTCCAAGTGGTTGAACAGCAGGAAGGGAAATTCTTTCCCCTGGAGCTCCAACCTACTTTGCTCACCATTAGAGCTTGTCTAACGGGCTCAGACAATGTGACTGGGGTTAATTTGAAAGCCTTCCTGCTATTAGTGGATCCTGCCTCTTGTGCCACTGTGGCACCCACGGGGTTCCATCCCTTACCCAAGAATTGGAAAAAGATCTCTCGCTGAACCAACAAGATCAAATAAACCCAATTGAGGAGAGGACCTCTATTCTGCTGCTTAAAGTAATGAAAATATAGCCTTCTCTTGAAACCTTAATGGGTCCAAAGATGGTGCTGAGAGAAATGTCCCCACCCCTGCCAAGTTCCCCACAGGCCAACATGCCCAAACCTCTGCCTGTCAGGTGATGAAAGTGGAACTTGACTGGGATGACCTGCCTGCCTGTCTGGAAGCACCACCTACTGGTGACAGAGCTACATTACAGCCTAAAGATCCATGAGAATCCTACTGCTGGACAAATATGAATAGGAAATCTCAGTCTACCACTACAGAATGGCATGATTATTATGAGGGCTTATGCCGTACTCAGGATAATAGGGGAAATATTGGGAGTGGGAGGAAGAGGTAAATGATGTGTTTCCTGTTAATTTACATCAGAATCCTGCTCACCCTTTGCCCTGGTATCCTCATTAACATACCACTTTAAGACACCTCCAGGAGGCAGTCAAGGAGGATGGCCTCCAAGAACCTTTTGACGAAGTACTCCTTGAAACACTATGGAACTTAATTGTCCCACTGACTGGAAACAGCAGGCAAAAGCCATTTTTAGTAGTTGTCATTACCTAGACTGGCTGTCTATGAATAAAGATGAATGCAAACAACAGGCAGAGAGAAACCGTAGAGCCAATGTGGTACACAATTATGGATGCCTTCTGGGAGAAGGCATTTATGCCTCTCCAGTCATACAGGCACAAGGTCCTCCCAATATTTTGATTAAGTAAGGCTAGCTGCCCTGAGAGTTTCTAACTGCTGTCATGCAGGCCCTGTAACTCCAAAGAGGAAGCTAATGCAGGGGGCTAATGAGGACTTTGCCTCCTTTGTTTAATTTCTACAATCCTGCAAGTTTAAGGTACAACATGAGGGAGCTTCTAATGCTCTGGCTAAAGAGTTGATTTTTGAAGGAGCTACCCCCACATGCAGGACACTAATAGGCCCCATTAAAAGTGATGACCTTGAGAGATGGATCCTAGCTTGCAAGGAAATTAACATTCAAGGCGCACAAGCCTTAAGTGGCAGCCTCAGCAGCTCACTTAAAAATAGGCACTGCCAGCCTACCACTCTGCTTCACATGTAAAGCCCCTGGCCATTTTGCCTAAGACTGCATACAAAAGGGACAAAATACCAACACTATTAAACCAAGCCCCATACCATGTGACTTAAATGGAAAAGAGGATATCACTGGACCAAAGACTGTAGATCCAAAACTGACAAGATGGCAAGCCTTTAAACTCCCAAAGGGGCAATCCTCAGCCTGACCACAAAACAGGGAAATAAAAACGTCTTCTCAGATTCTATGGACTGCACCCATAACTGAAAATAAAGCATTACTTACCTTGACCATTGAGGAAATGACAATCTAAGGCTTAATTGATTCTGGAGCTGAGTTCTCCTGTTTACCATTTGACCCATATGCAAAATTCTGGCCTTTAGCTCTTGGACCCCTAGTCCAAGGGGCTATAGCCATCAATCTGCCACCCAAACCGCTGCTTTACTATCATGGAGTGATAATGAGGGATGCTCTGGCCATTTCCTACCACTCTTTTTAAAGGAGCTCCATCAAGTCCTTTGGGGGAGAGATATACTTGCTCAATTGAATGTCAAACTAACCACAGAGCCACTCCCCCACCGTGGGGCTACTGCTCCAGTGGTAAAACACAACCCATACAGCTATAGTGGGACACTAATGAGCCTGTATGGGTGGAACAGTGGCCCTTGATGTCCCAAAAATTAATGGTACTTAATCAATTACTTAAACAACTTCACCAGGGACATATAGAGCCTTCAGATAGCCCCTGGAACACCACAGTATTTGTGATATACAAGAAAGACAAAAATAACTTTTACCTACTCCATGATCTTAGAGAGGTTAACAAACATATTATAAAAATGGGAGCTCTACAACTGGGATTACCATCCCCTACAGATATCCCCTGGGATTATTATATAGCTATAATAGATGAAAAGGACTGCTACTTCCCCATCTCTTTATATGAAGCAGACCAATGCAAACTTGCCTTCTCTGTCCCCAAAGTAAATCATCAGGGACACTCTGAGAGTTACCAATGGAAAGTACTCACCCAGGGAATGATCAATAGTCCAACCATTTGTCAAATATACATAGATCATTCCATAAATCCCCTCAGACTGGCTTACCACTGCATCCATTACATGGATGACATCCTCCTTTCCCACCCAGATAAGCATCTTCTACAAATAGGACTCCAACAACTAATAATGAACCTAAATATGATTGGCCTATAGATTGCCTCAGACAAAATCCAAACTAAATCACCAGATACTTACTTAGATCCTCACATCTCACAGCAGGTTACCCTGATAGCTACTAAACTCTTCAGACAAAACTCTTACATGTTGGCAGAACTACAAAAATTATGTGTGGTTATTAACTGGCTTTGGCCTGCTATACCCCTTGCTTCAGACAAATTACATCCCTTATAAGATCTTTTACAAGGGAGCCCAGACCCTGCCTCACCTAGGATCCTAACTCCTGAGGCACATACCACCCTTGACTAAATAGAAAAACACATTCAAGCCTCACAAAGGCTTGAATTGCAAAGGTTATTCATAGAAATTATTAAGGAAAACTTGTCAGACATATAAAAAAAAATGAGATGGAGACGTACAAGCACACAGAACTCCAGCCACTTACAGCCACAACAGAGCTACACCCAGACACATAATCAAGATCCCAGAAATTCAATATAAGAACAGAATATTAAAAGCCATCAGAGAAAAGAAACAGATCATCTATAAAGGAAAACGCATCAAAATCATGGCACATTTCTTAACACAGACCATCAAGTTAAGAAGAGTATGGAGTGAAGTAATTCAAAGCCCGAAGGAGAACAATCTCCAGCCCAGATTGCTCTATCCTGCAAAACTCTTTCTAGAAATTAATGGAGCAATAAGATGCTTCCATGACAAAGAGGAATTGAGAGAATTTGTGAGCACCAACCCAACCCTACCAAAAATAATAAAGGAAATTTTAGAGAGACAGAAAAAGAATATGAGCATTTCAGTAGCAGTTACAGAGAGGCTTCAGTGAATGGGGCAGACAGTGGAGGGGAGGAGAAAAATAGACAACCAATGGCAGAAAAATAGAATAGCAGATATGAGGCAGAGAAGAATGGCTGCAATTGCTAGTATAGAGGGCCTCAAAATACTAATAGAGAGAAACACAGGCAGAGTATATCAGGAGATAGGCTCCATTGAAATGCTCCATATACGGAGGTAATGGGACCCAAATTAAGCACTGCACACTATGGGAGTGAAAGGGGAGGAATTGTCCAAAAAGGAAGACAGAGGATATTGTTAATGTGGTAAAAAGATTTAAAATCTATGTTATTCTCATCACTCAGCTTGGATGGATTACATGCTGTTCCAGTTTGTCTACTTTCACTAGACATGAGGACATGATCAGCTATCCTAAAAATAAGAGGACATATTATGGTAATCATCGTAATTTATTATCAATTTAATCTGAAGCCCTTTATAACTTACACTGTCTTATTATGACTGATCTTTTTTGAATCTGGTTTGTAAGATTGCTACTTTGTATTGACTGATTTTATTTAAATCTGTTATGATTGATAGCATTAACTCTAAGAGTATAGGCAATTACACTGAAGATGACAAAATTCACTAAGATACCCACTCTGGTTTGATTATTGCCTGCTTTTGAAGTCTTATAATATCTCCAATGCTTCATTTTTCTTGATGTTGTTATACACTGCTGAGACATCATGGTAACCATTGTAGATCACCTTGTATTGTAGTTTTATATGACTTTTTTGCTTCATGCTTTTCTAGGAATTGTTTGGTCTTGTCTTTCTTTTTTTTGTTTTTCCCTCTAATACACAAAAGATAGATATACATGTAGAGATTCATGCATGTGTAGAGCTTATAAACAGTTTATGAGAACCAACTCTATAATGCATATTGAAATGAACAATTACTTTGAAGTAAAAGACATTACAGTACCCAGTGCTGAATCCATAATGTCATGATGTGATATCCAGCAATACTATCATTCTTTGTTCAAAGTGATTTTAACTTGTTTTGTTTTGTTTTGTTTTGTTTTGTTTTGTTTAAGCTCAACACACATGAAGGTATGGACATCTGTTTTAAAGAGAATGAGAGACACTATGACAGCCATTCTTGGCTTCCCTATTGTCTGGTCTTGAAGACCTGAAACAACTTCCTTGTCCTGTTCAGATCAGTTCCATACTATGTTGTTTCAAGTGAATTCCCTGTATGTGACAATATGGACAACTATTTGGAAGAAAACAAGAGTCAGTATGATAGAGAGTGAATATCTCCAACTGATTACCTTTGAAATTTATGTCTCTTACATGGCTTTCTTGTGACCTGCTTTGTTCTGTTTTGTTGTGTTTAATTTTACCCTTTTTGTATAATTGCATGTATGTTTGAGTGGTTAAGATGGATGACCATATAGTATCACTTTACACCATGGTATTCCGTATAATCCTCAAGAACAATCTATTGTGGAAAGAGCCCATCAAACCTTAAAAACTCTATTCCGAAAGGAGGGGGAACTAAACACAAGATGAACTAATTACGAAGGCCCTTATAACAATCAATCTCCTAACTTTCAATGACAAGGGGCTTTCCCCTATTCACAAACATTGGGGACCTCTCCTGGCTCCTCCTACCTCAACCCCCTTGTTCATTGGAAGGATCTCATAACACAAAAATGGCAAATCCCTGCTCTGTTACTAATCCAAGGCAGAGAATTCACTTGTGACTTTCCAGAAACAGCCCCACATCCCTGGTGGGTCCCCGCCCATGATGTCAGGCCAGCTACGGACCACAGAGATGCAATGCCTGATCATTGAGGACGATTAGAAAGGCCCAGGAGGTGGGCCCAAGCACCAACGATGATGTGCCCACCCTCGTGGGCCTCCATCTGTCACCTGGGGTGATATCAAAAGCCTCTGTGACCAGGCACAATGGTGCCTTATGCCATGAAGACCACTCTCAAAGCCCTTCATCATGATGTGTGCAATTGGCACCTTAAATTCTGTGGTGGCTCAACAAGTCACTGTCTGGGCTGCTTTTTGGCACCCACCTGGCCTATTGATTGTCACACCTGATGCTCCCACCTTCCCTCATTTGTTTCTGTCTAATTGTACCACTGGCTTGCCCTGTGATCCTCACTTCTCACCACAACAGGTTCATGGACTGGATCCTTCCACCCATGATTCCTAACCCCTTGACTTTTCACGGTAACCCTGTCAGTGTTTCTGACAACCCCATCAATGTTTGGACAACTTCCACCTCACCCTAATTTGACATGTTTCAGCAGACTTGCCCTCTTTAAACACTACAAGATGCCAACCACTTGTACAGGTTACACTCTGGTTCCCTATAAGTAAATGTAAATCTACAGATAATGCTACCCTGGACACCTTCTCTTACTTCAAAGGATCTAACTTCCTTAATGCTGTTTTATGTGAAATCCCCTGGCAAACCTGCAAACCCTCTTCCAAACCTTATGCTAATGATAACTTTACTTCCCTCTATACCTCTTTATTTCTGTCACCCAATAATATGACCAACTTTATAGGCTACCACCATCTTTCCTTTTCATGGAGACAAGCAATTTTCTCCACACATTATTTATGTGGGTCTTTTCACTGCCTTGAGTTGACCCCACTGATGACTATGGGAAACCTGCTTTTCACAAATGGCACCCTCACGTATTATAAATCCCCCATTCTTAACAGCTCTACACGATCAAGAAATACCCAACAGATGTGCAGCAGTGGCCTTGGTGAGATACCAAACATACAATCACTGTGCCAAACCAGCCTCCCTCTGGTTTCTATCCCTCCCTCAAGTAATAACATTACTAGCAAAGTTACTGTTTCTTTTCCTACTCATGCCTGTGTCACTGCCTGTTTCCTAGTACTGCTCTCTACTGACCCTATTTTTAATTGCACCTCGAATAATACCTGTTGGCTTACTAACTGCAGGAATGGAACCCTCCTCTACATGCTTATTCTTCGTACACCCTCAGTACTCTGGGTTCCTATAAATGTCTCTAGCTGGCAGGCCCCTGGTCTACCTCTCCACATGTTCAAGCCTTCCTTACAGGTCCACCAAAAGTGAAACTTCAGA
>PVJX010035234.1:0-18390 GCA_004027295.1 Dolichotis patagonum | reverse complement strand
AACACAATTTGAGGTAATAGCCAATATTTTGGGGTCAGTGCTTTAACTCTGATGTGTAGTCTTTTATGCCCTGGGAAGTCATAGCCTCTTATGCTGAGGCTTATTCCAGCCAGCAGTGTGGTGCTTGACTCTCCTTCCTGCCCTGGTGACATATTTTTTGGGAGCTAGGGGGGTGGGGAAATACAAACCTATTGCCTTGTGTCAAAGGCTACATATCAGCCCCTCATCCAGACAAATTTACATTGCTTAAAATCAATTGAAGGAATAAATAAAAATTCCAGCCAGCTCTGCACGTATTAATACATGGAAATAGGGCCAAATTTAGCCAAAATGAAGATAGTTTCTCTTCTTTTAAGGAGGATCATTCAGGCCATTCTCCACAAATCATGGAGATAAAATTCTCAGCTGAAGACCAGACCCAAAGTGCACATGATGAGGGGATGTCTGAAAACCTCCTCTTGGACAGCTGCCCTACAACTACTGCAGACAAAAACAGTGCAATGACCACGGCTAGCCCACCCAAGAAGGGCCTCAATGTAGGTCACTTCCATGTCCTTTAAGAACATACATTTTTGCCAACACTAGGCGTAGCCATAAAGGATTTACTACATATACTCAAGAGTCTTCAGCATGGTTGCCTGAGCCAATAATAGAACATTTCTATTGTGAAATCTGCAGAGAAACCTCAGTCTCTGATATAGGGAGCACTGTGTCAAAAAATACTAATCACTACTAAAGTAACAGGAAAATTATTCTATTAAATACAAATGAACACGCCCCAATAATGCAGTATCTACCACATCACCAAGAGAGGGCTGGCTGTATCCTAAAAAGGTCCTCACATAAAGTAGAAAAGGTATCCAACTTAACAAATGTATATTTGTTTTTTCTTTTTTCCTTTTTTTGTACCGGGATTGAACCATGACTGCGTGCTTATAAGGCAAGTGCTTATGCCGCTGAGCTAAATCCCTGGCAACAAATGTACATTTCTTGATATAGAAATAAAAGAAATGTAAAACATATGTCTCCTACAAAAGTTACTACTTTCATAGTAATTTAGTCCACTAACATCAAAGCATATAAACTACTGAAGAATGTAAAGCAATGAGTTTTTAAATGATCATCAAAACTGAAAAGAGTCTAGAAATAAAATAATGAAATATGGAAGACAATATTATATATGAAATAATGGTTTTATAAAGAATAAATTCTAGTAAAAAGCAAGAAATCTTGGAAATAAAAATCTCAATATGATAAATTTAAATATGATAAATTTAAAATTTCAGTGGAATATCTTACCAGTAGGCTTGATCAAGCAGAAAATAGTATGAGGACATGCTGATAAAACTGATCAATTATTATGTTTATGCAACAATAAAGAAAAACAGGTATGAAAAAACATGCAATCCTCTGTGATAGGATTTTTTAAAAAGCAAGTTTGAGTGTCTTTGGAATGCAAGAGGAGCTCATCTGAAAACAAACACATCAAAGTAACAACAGACTCATTAGCAGAAATTGTCAGGCCAAAAGCACACTGAATAATGTATTTTAAGCTCTGGAAGAAAATAATTATAAACCTACATTGCTATATCAAGCAAAGCTATCCTTTAGAAATTTTAGGAGAAGCTAATGGAAGTCATAACATGAAGCCAGCATTACAGAAGTTACTGCTGGTCTGCTACATACAGAAGAAGAAGAATACAGTAACAAGTATTAGGAAAAAAATCAAATATCACAAAAATAATAACAATCGAAAGAATTAGTATATACCTGTCAATAGTAACTCTGAATATAAATGACCTTAATTCTCCAATTAAGATACACATTGCATTAAAATATAACATGCAACTATATGATACTTTCAAAATGAACCCCCCACCTAACAAAGACAAATATAGATATAAATTTTAAAAATGTAAAGTGATAGCCCATGTAAACAAATTAAAAGCAAATAGATTAACCATACTCATATCCAACAAAATACACTTCAAGTCAAAATTCAAAGAGACAAATAAGTTTGGTATACATTGGTAAAGAGAAAAATCCACAAAGAGGATAAGACAGTTATGAACACACGTAACCAAATGTTTTCACAACCAATTTCATAAAAAAAAAATACTACTTGACATAAAAGGACAGATATATCTCAATACAATTATAGTAGGTAACTCTAGTACCTCACTTTCATAAATAGCTCATTCAGACAAAAATCAATAAACAGCATCAGAATTAAATTACACTATAGATAAAAATGAACTTAACAGATATCTACAGAATATTTCTTCCAAATAAAATGACATGCACATTCCTTTCAGCAGTGTACAGAATTTTGTCCAAAATATACCATTTTAAAGCCCCCGGACAAATCTTAATACATACAAAAACTGGAATAATTTCATGTGTCCTGTTACATCATAATGGAATGAAATTATAAATCAGCAACACAAGAAACCAAACAAATCAAACCCAAGGAGATTAAATAATATACTTTTGAATGACCAGTGAGTCTTTGAAGAAAGCAAGGTAGAGATTTAAAAATTGAAATAATAATGTAAATCCAGCATACCCACATCTGTTAGATACAGTGCAAGGAGTTCAAAAGTGAAGTTTATAGTCAGAAAGAAAGATCATAGTTAAAGTTAGTGAAATGGAGACTAAAAGAACATTACAATTATCAGTGAAATGAAGTGTTACCACTTTGAAAAGATAATGTCGAAATTATCCTAAAGAAACAAGACAAACAAATTTTAAAAAGTAGAAACCCAAAAGGCAATATTATAACGAAACTTAGAGGATAGTAGCAACTATTTTGAAAAGTTGTATTCCAGTAAGAATTACAACTGGATTTTCCAATTGGAAAATCTAGAAGAAACAGATTTATACCAACTTGTGACCCACTGAAATTGAATGGGGTGAAAAATTTTAAGAAATGGATCAATAGCAAGCAATGACAGTGAAACAGTAATTAAAAAAAAGTCTTCCAACAATAGAAAGTTTAGGACTGGGTTTCTAAACATTTTACCAGATCATTAAAGAAGAACCAACACCAGTGCATCCTGAACTAACTCTTCTATGCAATGGAAAGGGAAAGAATGTTTTCAAAATCATATTATATGGCTAGTCTTACCCTGAACATAAACAAGATAAAGTCTCAACAACCAAAGAACTAATACCAGTATTCCTGATGAACATAGATACAACACTCCTCCATAAGATTCTTGCAAAGTAAATCCAATAGCACATTAAAGGGCCATACACTATGATCAATTTGGATTCACACCAGTGTAGTTCAACATATGTAAATCAACAACTATAATACTCATAAAAATAAAATCAAGGATAAAAATCACATCATTTCATAGATGCAGGAGAACATTTTGACAATATTCAGTATCTCTTCATGACCAAAATTCTGAAGAATTTAGGAACTGTTGGATTTTACTTTGCATTTAAAACTATGTATGACATACCCTCAACCAATATCATATGAATAGGGAATATAGAAAGCACTTTTTCTAAAGTCACAAACAAGACAAGAATATTTATTTTCACTCCTACTCAATATAGCACTTAATATTTTAACCAGACCAGTTGGACAACACAAAGAAATATAGGGAATACAATAAAGGAAGAAATAATTCTCTTATAAATAATATTCTTATTTACAAATGATATGATTTGTACTTAGAAGATGCTGAAGTCTCCACCCGCGGCCTTTAAGATCTGATAAACAACTTCAGCAAAATGGCAGCATACAAAATATAGATACAGTTTCCTATCCTTTAACTTGTGATAGGGGAAAGGAGAAAGGAAAGAAGGAAAAAGGGTATATATATATATATATATATATATATATATATATATATATATATACACACACAATATAGATAACTATACTACTAATCTCTGTTCATCAAAAAGAAGTTTGTGCTTTCATTGTTTGATTGATCATTTTTTCATGCCTACATATGGAATCTGAACAACTACTTTGAAGATAATAATATGCAGTATATTAACCAGTGTTAATCTCCTATTATTTTGTTTTTAAATTCTGTATTATGGTTTTTATTCTTTTTTGTTTTAAAATAAAAAAATAAAGATACAAAAATAACTAGCTTTTTTGTGCACCACTAAGGAACCTGAGAAAAATCAAGAGTACAATTCCAATCACAACAGTTTTTTTTAAAAAAAATTTAAGAATAAATCTAGTTAAGGAGGTGAAAGAGCTATGCAATAAAAATTATGAAACAGAAGTATTTTAAGAAGAAATTAAAAGATGGATAATTTTCATATACATGGAAAAACAGTATTAATAGTGTTACACTGGTCATATCACCTAAAGTATTCTAAAAAATTTATGTAATCTCCATCAAATTATCAATGACATTTTTCAAAGAATGGGAAAAATAATCCCAAAATTCATGTAGAAACACAAAAGGCCCAAAATATCCAAAACAATCCTGAGCAAAAGGAGCACTGCTAGACAAATCCCATTACTCAGTTTCAAAATACTGTATAGTACAAAGTCATAGTAACAAAAAGAGGATAGTACTGGCAGCAAAATAGACTCACTAGACTGATGGACTAGAATAGGGACATGGAAACAAACCCACATAAGTATGGCCATCCTCTTTTTAAATGTTTTAAAAACACACATTGGAGAAAAGACAGCCTCTTTAACAAATGGTGCTGCAAAAACTGGTGTCCACATGCAGAAAATTAAAACGAGATGTAGTTAATATCTTTCACCTGGTGCAAGTTGTACCACAGGTCTAGGTAGAGTACCTTCAACTTCAAAACTGCTAGAAGATAACAGATGGAATACTTAAGTCATAAGCAAAGACTTCCTGAGTATGACTCCAAGAAAACAAGAAATAATAATAAGAATTAGCAAGTAGAATTACATCAAAAAGCTTCTGCACAACATGAGAAGCAGTTAAATTGATGAAGAGATAGCCTACAATTGGGATGAAATCTTTAACTGTTGCTCTTCTGACAGGATTAATACTGAGAATGTATAAAGAATTCAAACTATAACACCAATAAGCTCCAAATAATCCAATCAGTAAACTGAACACATACTTTTCAAAAAAAGTACAAAAGGCCAATGAGTATGTGAAATAATGTTCAACATATTTAGCCATTAGGAAAATGTAAATCAAAACTACACTGAGATTTTATCTCAACTCAGTCAGAATGACTGTCATCAAGTACATATAAAACAGTAAATGCTGGCAAGGATGCAGGGGTTGTTAACTTATTATTGGTGAGAATTTAAATGAGTATTACCATTATGAAAACCAGTATACAGGCTCCTCAAAAAACTGAAAAGAGAGCTAAAATTTCATCCAAGTATGCTTCGCCTTTGTGTGTTCCCAAAGGAATTAAAGTCAAGAAGCAAACCAGTGATGGGCAAGTGGTGCCTCTTCCCATAGGAGCAAGTAGGCCCCAGCTGGACTAGCAGTGCTCCTCTCCCAAAGGAGCTATCAGACCTGCACCAGATGTTCAGGGACTCTTCCCTATGACCAGGCAGACCCGTACTAAATGAGCAGTGTCCTTCCCTATGTGAATAACAGGCAGGTGCTAGACTAGTAACTCCTCTCCCCCACACAAACGAATGGGCCCACACAGCACGCATAGTATAACCTGAGACCAGTGCAGTTCATGAACCAACTCTTAGCTGACTCTACATGTGGCTTCCTTGTGGCACAGAGCAACAGAAGCAAGAAACAGCCAACTGACCCAACTTGGTTGAGGATGATGCCCCACAAGAAAAGGAAATAGCCAGACCCTGTACCAATGGATATTAAGTCCAACACCTGACTCTAAACTCTGCCCTACATCCAGCATAGATCAGAGGGGTAACCGTGTTCCTCAACTACCAAAGGGAGTGAAGACACACATTGGCTTAGGTCGTAACCACAGTCTGGGAGGAATGGATAGAGGGGTCTCAGGAACAGGTAGGGTACCTCAAAAACTTATAGGCAGTGCAACTCACAAGAGCTAAGCCATGGAAAAGCCTAGGTGCTCATCCATAGATGAATGGATTTTTAAAATCAAATCTATCTCTGTCTTTATCTCTATCTCACTATATCTATCTGTCCATCACCAAAATGTATACACACTTCAGGGAAAGAAAAATAGTACGATGTTTTTTCAATAGATGGTGTTACTGTGGTATGGGGGACCCTAGAGGGTGTCATATATCACAGAAAACCCACTACAGTGCTGGCCCTTAGAGAAGAAATTTAAAATGCGTGTGCAGCAGTCTCAACGACCTAGCAGAAGTTCAAAGGTAACTTGTATTATCTTATGATTGTCTGTCTGTCTGTCTGTCTCTGTCTATATGTATTTATAAACTTATGAATATATATATATTCTAATATATAGTCTACTATGTATATTATTCTTCAGCAATAAAGAATAAAATGTTATTTTCAGGAAATTGATGGAACTGGAAACCATGTTATCTGAAATGAATCATTTTCAGAATGTTAACACTGCATTTTTTCTCTCATAAAGAATCTAGGAAAAAAATTGTAAACAAAGGGAAGATGTGTTAAAGAAAAAGGGGGATCATTAGAGAAGAGGAAAAGGATGGGGAAAAAAGAGAGACAAACATGATAAAGAGGAATGATCCATGTATGCTATATGCATGCACAGTATTAATATGCCAGAATGAAACCCACTATTCTGTATATGGATAAATTTATAAATGAGTGAATGAAAAAACACTAGAAGTAATGAGGGAGAATAAAAAGGCAACCTGCACTATGTGAAAAAATATTTGCATACCATACATCTGATCAGGGTTTAGTGTGCAAAATATATAAATAATTTATAAACTCTACCACTAAAATCAAGTAACCTAAATAAAAATGGATAAAGGATTTTAATAGACATTTTTGGAAAGACATAAATCCAAAGAAGACATAAAAAGAAGAGTTATATGAAAGTATTTTCCACCTCCCTACTTAACAAGGAAGTGATAATGAGTTATCACTTCACACTTTATTAGGGTAGCCAGTATTAAAAAATCACAAAATTGCATGTTTGCAAGAAGGTGGAAAAATTAACAACCTTCATTTTTGGTACTGAAGGTAAAGTTACTGTTAGAAACTGTGGAGATTCTTCAGAAAATTAAAAATGGTACTTCCATATTATCTAACAATCATTTTTATGTATATTATAAATACTGTGACTCTATGTTTTATTTTTATTAGTGCATGTTGGTAGTACATAATGATTACATTCATTGTAGAGAACTGGCACATGTACGTAAAACATTTCACTTCTTTTATTTTTTTTTCATCGTCTTTTTTTTTCCAGCATCAGATTTATTTGTCTATCTTACAAGACCTTATAAAGTTAATCATGATATATACAAATTGAAAACTAATAGGCCAAAGGACACATAAAACATGTAAAACAATTGTCCTCAGTCAAAGTACACTTGTAGAAAAATGGATGCACCTTGAAACCATAATGGTAAGTGAAACTTATATATTGCATGGTTTCTCTTATATGAGAAACTCAATATATCAAGTATGAAATAAATGATCTAACAGTCGTATGTTAGGGTATTTTTTTCAAAAGAATTGAAGATAGGATCCAGAAGATGTATTAATACTTCCATGTGCATTACAGCAGTATTCATGATCACTGAGAGGTGGAAACAGTCTAACCAACCATCAATACATAACATCACACTTTGGATACAGTTTTTATCTTAATTTTACTTCAGTAAAGCTGAACTGGTAAGGGTAAAGAGGAAAAAAAAAGGAAAAAATATGATTAGAGTTTTGATAGTCCAACAAGGAGAGTGGTAGACTTTAGGGGAAATTAGGGGTATATTTATATAAAATACATAAATCATGAAACATTAGAAACAACTTTTAGAAATCATCTAGTCATGTTTACCTTATATGACAGATAAGAACACTGAGACTTTCTATGTATTGCACAGATAGAATATGGTATAACAAAGTTTAGAAATTACACTTTGTCTTCAAATCTCAATCTTTTTTAGCAATCTCTAAAGTATTGTGAATTTTAGTCTGTAATGCAAAAATTATCAATCACTTTCAGTTTTTTTTTTTGAGGCTGGCAGGTCACAAATAAGTGATCTTGTAATTCTCTTGTTTTAAAGTGGAAAGTGAACATTTTATTTTTGAAATGAAGTTTTGACTGAAGATGAAACTTGAAATCATAATGCTGAAATACCCTAATTCTAAAGGTAGTGATACAGACACTATTGGTTTTCTCATATCCTGAAGAGTTACATCATCTGTACTAGTTTGTAGCTAAAAGTGGGTATAGCTTCCTATAGCAGCAATGTGGTAGAGCAAAGCAAAAGAATAATGACAGTTTGTTTGAAAGAACAATCATTTTTCTCATTCACATGCAAACAATAAAACAATTTCTACTGTAAGTAGCCATTTATCTTCATTGCTTTTCTGAATGTATTTATTCATACTGTCTCATGAAATTCTGATATTTTCAGTACTCTTTGGGTATATTGTAATTTTACCATCTGGATACATTAGTAACAAAATATATATGCATTGTAATAAAAATTGATGTTATAGAATTTCATACTAGCTATACACCATCTTAAATATCTTTGTTCTTTTCAACAATAAGTCTGTTCAATATGTCAACTCAAGAAGAATTGGTTTTTTTTTCTAATTGTTTCAAACCCTGTTATATCACTTTTACATAGCATTCATAGAATGCAGAAAACTTTAGAGAATTAATGTAAAATCCCTATGGACTTGTTTATTTAGATCACAAATTTCACTTGAAATGTGTAAATAGCTATGAGAAATACACTGTATTTATCTATTTATAACTATTTAGCAGGATTATACAGGTCTTGGTGACATTTTCAATAAATTTAGTTTAAGTAGCAATGCTTTGTAATGTATTGTTACAAATAAAAATTGCTTTATAATGCCATCCCATGTGTTACAATATTTAGCCAGTTATAGATGCTCCACAGAAATACAGGAAACTTATACAGAATCAATGGAGTCTTGCATACAAAACATTAGTTAGACATTTGAGGGTCAATGCACAGAGAACAATGTTTGTGTCATCAACCTGTTTATTGCAGATATAAAAAAATACTACTTCTATTTGCAAAGAACTGCAATCTAGTGGTGTGAGGTAGGTGATACATATTCCTACAATGTAAAGCAGAACGATGAAAATACCAGAAGCAAAAGAGGAGAGGAGAGGACAGGAGTATCAAGTAGGGGGAAATTGCAGCTGATTGGGTATATTACCACCATCCAAAGCATATGTATAAAATTAAAGAACAACAGGAACAAAAGGAAAGAACATCAGAGAAAGGAGAAAAAAAGAAGGAAAAGATTATATGTATATTGGTACAAGATAGATAACTATATTACTCATCTCAGTTCATCAAAAAGAGCAGTTTGGGGCTGGGTATTTAGCTCAGTGGCACAAGCACCTGCCTTGCAAGCACGTGGTCATGAGTTCGATCTCCGGTACTGAAAAAAAAAAAAGAATGGTTTGTGCTTTCATTGTTTTATCATTTTTTTTGTGCCTAAATCTTGTAACCTGACCACTTACTTCTAAGATAAATATATATATATATATATATATATATATATATATATATATTTAAAAATTTTTCAATATGTAATATATTAGTGTTAACTTCCTACTTTTTTGAAATTCTGTATGGTTTCTATCCTTTTTTGTCTTGATGTGTAAAATAAAATCAAAGCATATATATGGTATTATCAATTATTTGCCTTTCTTTTTTCCAGAAAGTTTCTTATATCCTTCTTATTTTTACATTATTTTAACTATCCTAGTGACATTCTTGCCATTATGTATATAGATTTTATTGTAGGTTTCTCACTGATTGTCCTGCCCCTAATTTCTCTGCATTTTAGCAATTCTGAAATACTATCAAGAACTCTATTTCCAAAACACAAATTGAATGTTTGACACTATCTTAATTAATTTGGGCTACTATAACAAATTCCAATAGACATGGTGAATTAAACAGCAAATATTTCTTTCAGTTTTGGAAACTGGGAAATCTTAGGTCAAGGAGACATTGGTTTCATATCTAGTGAAAGCCTGTTTCCTGGTTTTTGAAAGGACACCATCTCTTTGTGTCTTATGTAATATCCAGCAGAAAAGAGAAGCATGCTCTTTGCAGCACCTTTTCATAAGGTTATTAATATTATTATTAGGGTTATATCTTAATCACCTACTTGGCTCTCAAAAGCCTAATCTCCAAATACAATCACACTGGGCATAGAATTTCAACATAAGAGTGATGGTCTACAAATATTCAGTGTATATCAGGCACCATTAAAATGATAATAGTGCCATTATTTCATCTACCAATAACAAGTAAAACTGCTATATTGAATGATTATATGCTTTATTTCTAGCAACTTTATTTTATAGCTATTTTACAAATTCACTTGGAATCATTTAGACATATGTTATCTCATTTTTGCATCCATAATTAAATATTAGTGAAATAGATTAAGCAAATTTTAAAATGTTTTCACCCATAGTAATTTTCCTAAATAACTGTTCAATTCAGGTTCATTGATACTTAGTTTCCCATGTAATGTTACTTTAGTCTGAATATTTGAATCTTCCAAAATTCATACATTAAAATCTTCACCCACCTTGATAGCAGTAGGGCTTTTGATACATGATAAGGTGATGAGTGTGAAATGCTTATAAACTGGATTAATATCTTTCCAAAAGAACCCCAAAAAGGAACCCTCATCCATTCTACTACATCAGGACCCAGCACACAGACAGTTGTTTATGAACTAGGAAACAGACTCTTAACCAGACCCTGAATATATTGATGCCTTGATCTTGGTCATCTCAGCCGCCAGAATTGTAAGACACAAATTACTCTAGTTTTTCAGCCACCTAGTTATGGTATTTTTATAGTCATCCAAGTTGACGAAGATAGAAAATTGGCACCAAAAAGTGGTGGTTATATGGTATCAAATAATGTGTGAAATATGTAAACAGTTTTATAAATACTTAATGGAACAATTTTAAGAGTCATACTAAGAAAAATCTACATAGCTGTGAATAAACTTAAAAATGACTGTTGAAGATTCAGAAAGAAATATAGGAGAAAGCCTCAATGTTCTTAGATAATTACTAATTCAGAGAAAAAGTTGGTTTAAATATGGATTGCAAAGGACAGTCTGATAAGGTCTCAGATGGAAGTAAGGAGCGTGTTGGGCAATAAAAGAAAACCAGTGTCAGTAACGCTGTCATTGCTGGGACCACATACCCAACAGTCTCAAGTTAAAGAAGAAAAAGTTTGTTTTGGCTCCCAGTTTGTAGAGGTTCTAGATCATAGCTGGCTCCAAGGAAAGGCATCATCAGAGGGACAGGGCAGGGGAAAAGCAGCCCATGGCATGGCAGACCGAAAGTGGGAAGCAAAAAGCAGCAGCCTTCCTTCTTCCATTCCCTTTTTGTTCCATCTAGGCTATAGTCCTTTGATTGGTAACACTCACATCCAGGGTGGGTCTTCTTACTTCAGTAAATCCATTCAAACACACCAAGAATCATACTAATCTAATTAGGGGACTAAACCGGTTATCATGGCCTTAATCAAGTATCACTCAACCCTGATCCAGTCAACTCCCACACCTATGAGAGCATGAGACTTTAGGGGGCATCTAGATATATGCCATAACAACTATGCTTGTTATAAAGTGGTAAATAACTTGTCTGAATTGTGTTCATGTTTTACTATTGGTGGAAGGTAGAATTTGTGAATGATAAACTTGAATATTTGGCTAAGTAAATACATAAGCAAACTGTGGCTTAAGTCCTCTTGACTACCTCTAATAAAAAGCAATAAGAGAAATGATTTAAAGATGAAGTTATTGACCAAAGTGAAACAAACTAACAGTTTGAAAAATTTTAGCTGTCAGCATTTACATAATGACACATTCAGCAGAGAACACAAAAGTTATGGTCAAATACCTAACTGGCAAAGAAACTGATCAGCTATTTGAAGAGAAGCTAGGACCTATTGTCTAAGACAGGAAAAATAACCTTAAAATCAATTGAGGAATCGTTGAGGTTTCTGAAATGCCTTTTTCTGAATGTTCTCCAATCATACCATGAGGAAAAGACCATGTCTCAACACCCTTTAACTTGTGCTTTTATTCACCAATTTCATTTACATACAGACATTGATAACTATCTTCCATTTAAGCTACTATTAATTAGAAAATATTGTGATTTCTACAATGGTAAAATATAAAAATTGGTGCCATGGAAACTGTGAAGTAAGTTATCTGATTATTTTATGTTGCAAAATGCTCCTCTGTGCCTCCAGTATAATGTCTACCAACGTGGTATATAGTAAGTAAGACTTTCAATAGTCCTTCTACTGAATATTTTTTATTTTTATTTTTGCAGCCTCATCTTCTGCCACTTGTGCTTCTGCTAAAAATTCTCTGGCTCTCTGACTGCTCAGTACTTTTAAACATACTTTGTACTTTTATGCCTTTGTTCCTGCAATTTCTTCTTCTCTATGTATGTTACCCTTAACCTTTTCACACTGTATGCCCAGGTATCTTCTCAGGCTCAGCTCACTTACTATGAGCTCCTTGCATATTTTATAGATTCCATCTCTCCCATAAAGAACTGGTTTCTTATTTATGTTATCCTAAATATGTGTATATCTACCATAACATTTACCACACTATATTACATTTATCAACTATTTTATTGAACTTGGCTTTACATTCGTTTGAGGATGAACTTAAGAATATTTCTGTTTGAGGATGAACTTTACATTTCTTTTTTTCCTATTAACTCATTACACCCTTTATTTGGGTGTCACCGATTTTCTTATGAATGTTTTTTGTTTGTTTCAAGTACTAACCTAGGATATCACTTTGCTTTTACTTTTCCTTGACCCTCATTCTTTAATCTGTGACAGTTTATCATCCCTCTGCTTCTTAAGGCCTGGTCTTCTTGGAGGAGTCCCACTGGCTAGGCATCTTTCCACCTGGGTCTGTGATGTTTTCTTCTGATCAGACTGGAGTGTAGCTTTTTTAGGGAAGATCCTGTGGAGGAGAGGTGACTCTACATCACATGGGGACATGTCATCCATGTGACATTACTGGTGATGCCTGTCTTCCTCACTTGACTGAAATGCTGTCTCTAGGTTTCCCTACAGCAAAACTCCTACTTTAAATTTCTGTTCACTTCTTAGTTAATATGTTCTTACATCCAGCCCACACCCAAGGAGAGTAGAGATTAAATGTTCCCTCCTTCATGGGCAAGTATCTATATAAATTATTTGGAATTCTATAAGAAAGGTTTGGCTCTTCTCAGACATTTATTTGCATCAGTGTAGACTCACAGGCCTTCTTAATTCTTTAACTTTATAGCTCTATAGGTTGGTCTCTGTGTTCTTCTTCAGGTTTCCTCCTGTTTGCTGCTGATACAAGGTGCCCCAGACTCACTTTGAGTATTTCTTGCCTAGTACTGGAGTTGAGCATTTTTCTATGGAGCCCTGGTTACTTTTACTAAATAATCTGTGATTTTTAAAATGGTTAAAAATATGCTCATATAAAGTATGCAAATCTTTTCAAAGGCATGAAGTTAAAAATAAATCACCCATCAAGCCCCCAAATTCAGTTTCTTCTCCAAGGACAGCGCTAGAGGTGGAATGCCCCTTACCCAAAATGCTTGGAATTGGAAGCATTTCTTTCTTTCTTTTTTTTTTTTTTTTTTAGATTTTGGAAAGTTGCATGTACATAATGAAATGCCTTGAGGATTAGAGGACTCAAGTATAAAACCAAAATTAATTTATGTATTATATGTACCCTATACACATTCCCCAAAGGTAATTTTATACAGTGTTTTTAATGCATCTATGTTTTGACTGCCACAATTCAAAAAAAAAAGATAGGAAAGGATTTTCCACATGTAGTGTTGTACTGATCCTCAAAAGCTTTGGGTGCGAGGGCTGGAGATGTAGCTCAGCGGTACAGTGCTTGCCTCACACACATAATGCCTTTGGGGTCAATGTCTAGCACTAGAAAAAAACACAGTGTTTTGGATTTTGTACCTTTTCAGTTTTCATATTTTCAAATTAACAATTCTCAACCCACATTGATAATTTCTTATATGTCATTTTAAAAATATGTGATTTATATACTTTGCAGGGCTTTGGTAAGCAGAGATTCAATGTGCAAATAGGTGAAGTAGCTGTCAAAATGTTTCTTCCTATCTTTGCTTTTTTCCTTCCTGATCCAAAAGTTCTGTGTAGAAAGAGCAAGCGTGGTCAACAGGGGATGGAGCAGTAGTCAGAGAGCAACCACTCACCATTGGCGTGTCATGTGGTGGTAGAATACCACCCTTCAGTATCTTCCTGTACATGTCAAATCTTCTTGTGTTAGTGGGGGCAGGGCCCCTCGCTGGGAGCCAGAGTTAGCAATCATCATTTCATTCTTTTCTCTGCTTCATGTTGTTTGTCTTGCTTCTTTGCAGTTTTTAGTTTTCCTGTCACTTTCTTCCTGATTCCTAGAAATCTCCTTCTTTTTGTTTTCTTCAAGTTTTTTTTTTTAAGTGTCTCAATTTCAGGTTCCTAAGAGGCTGTATTTTTCAATTATTTTATATTCATATTATATGCATAGTACTTAAAGCAGTGTGTAGCCTTTAAAAGGAGCACAATGTATATTTTAATTAATGTCTAACATAAATTCAATTATTTAAAGTGTGCATTTACTATTAAGAGCTCAAGATGTATATAGCACTTTTATTATCGAGTGTTTAAATTTCCACGCAAAAAAGGAATGTTTTGATTTAGGCCTAGAATGACCCATAAAGGCTCATGTGTTGAAGACTTGCTCCCCAATGCACCAGTATTCAAAAATGAGGCTTTTGGGAAGTGATTTGATCGTAAGGACTCTCATTCTGATCAGTGGTTTAATCTTTTGATAAATTCATAATGTGATAGGTTATTGAGAGGTGATAGAAAGTTGTGATATGGGGAATGGTTGAGAGGAGTGGACTGTTGAGGGTGTACCCTGGAAGGTTATATCTTTTCCTGGTCCTTTCCCTGCACAGGCCCTGTATATCTCCTGTTGTGTATGAGGCTAGCCACTTTCTTTTAATTTCTTTTCCTACCGCGATATTCTGCCTTATTACAGACCAATAAAGCAATGGAACCAACTCACCGTAAACTGAAACCTCTTAAATCATAAGCCAAGGCAAACTTTTCCTTCTTTAAGTTGTTCATGTCTGCTTTTTTTGTCATAGTAGTGTATTACTTTCTCATAAAATGTTAGTTGTCTAACTGAAAATTGAGTGTTCATAACTATTGATATCCATTGCCTTGAATGGACAAAATAATATATAAACCCAAACTTAAGGCTTTATAATCTTAAATAGCCATTTAGTGTTTTCTAATTTTCAAAATTAACTATTAATTATCTAGTGCAATATGTTAGCTGTTTTAAAATTAAAAATTAAAAACATATTCTGTAAAGAGCTGTATATGTAGTACATCTTTGCATTTGTCAGTATGTATATGAAAAAGTCTGAGACTTTTATATATGATCTTATATGGATTCCTTCAAAGACTAGGATTTCTGAGACCACATTCTTTTCCTTTTTTTTGCATCGTTTAATTTTGGCATAAATTAAAAAACCAGCAAAATGTTAATGAAAAATAATGGGAACAATGAGACTATTTCAAAAAGAATAAGCATTTTCTAATCTGTGTTATAAATTCTATTAGCCTGGATAAAATGTATCAAAACTAAAATACCAAGAGAATTAAGATAGTGCAATTGAAAATGAGCATCACTATTTAAGTAATAATGACATTTTCTTTGTGTTAATTTTATCTTTTCCATATTATCCACTATGAGACTGAAGTTCTTAAGAAAATCTTAAAACTTTATCTAACACTTAAAAGTAATCTTTTAATCCCCTTAACATTTTATAATAGACTATCATAATGGATTTTCATAAGCTTTTCATTGATGTGGTGCCACAAAGTTAGTGCTTTTTCCTCTATAAGCGATCTATTGGTTGTAACATGAACAAAATCTCGGCCAGCTGAGTTACAGAAATCACTTACTGTTTATTTTTCATATCTCTAACATTTTAATTATTTGATTATGAACAGTATCTAATTTTGTATTTGTTTCCTTGTAGGAATTTTATAAAGGAACTATAAGACATGATTTAAGTAATATAATCAATAAATCTGTTTAAGTATAACTCCAATACATGCAGTATTGTATTGTAACAGTAAGAATAACTGAAGTGTACTTCCTTGACACCCATTGTTTGTATTTGATTTTGGGTTGGTAGAACCACTGCCAATGTCATGTCTTCCTATTTCTTTGCCCACAGCTCATGGTGCAGGTTTGTAAAGTATGGATGATGGTATGTACCATGAGCCATGAGGCCCTCGAGGTTCTTTGGGTGAAGGACCACGAGAGGATGAAAAATAAAGAAGAGACAAAACTGGGGTCAGGTGGAGCCCTTACTCTCCTGATGGGAGGAAAGGAACCTTCACTGCAGAGGCATTTATTTATACCTTTTAGCAATTTGCTGTCACATGACACCCTGTTCTCCTAGCAACCCAGTGTTCAGATTGTCTTGGGCTAGGTGTTCTCTGGGCTTAAGCAGCTTCTTTATGTGGCTTGCACTGGACACTCTATTCTTGGGCTGGCCATGCCCCAGCCTTGCACTGGTGGTCAATTTCTAGCTTCAACAGCTACCAACAGATATGCAGGAAGCTATCACAGCTAGAACAAAGTTGACAAAAATTATTTTTTCTATTTTTCATTAATATATTTATGCTTCACTAATGCTAAAGTCATAAAATGAAAAAGATACCTGATATTACTATTATTGTGACTTTTCTTGGAGCTAATGTAAAAATAAAGAAAACAAAATACTTTTTTAATATATGAAAGACATAACATTGCTAGTATTTGTAGGTTCTATAAATCTCTGCCTGAAATTTTTAAGAGATTTTCAAAAACTAAATAGAAGTGTTCAGAATCCAAGAAAAGAATACATCTGCTCTTTAGGGAATAAAAGTATTTTTCAGAGGGTTGGCATGAAAGAATAAGGGAGAACAATGAAGGACAAAATTTTCCATCAGATATAAGACAATCTTTATTGGCACACACAAAAAAAGACAAAACAAAAAGAGATAATACAAAACTCAGGCTGGATTCCTGTGTGTGTGTGTAAATTAACATAAAATAAAATACCATTTCAGATTAAAGACATAAGAAATGAACACTTTAGTAAATGCTATTGAGAAAACTGGTTAACTACTGGGATGAAAGTAATCTTTCATATCATCATTCACAAAAAATAAATTCCAGATGAGTTAAATTTCTAAGTGTAAAAAAATGAAACAATAAGTATATTGGACAAATATATGAGAAATTTTGTTTAAAACCTTGTAGTAAATAAGTTTTTATTCAATAAGACAAAAACCCCCAACCCTTACAAATTTTATATTTTAATAAGATAAGCATATCAGTTTAAAAATGAGAGAAGCCAAATGAAAAAGTTTATAATGTATATAAGGAAGTGTTACCATTCAAAGTATATCAAGAATCAAAAAAGGTTATAGCTCCCTCTCTAAATGTATTTAACCGTTTGAAAGACTGTTAAAAAAAAGCTTATTTAAGTTCCAATTTCTTAACTCACTAGTGCTTAAATCCCCCATCTTTTATGAATAAGCAGCCAACAAAATACAAACTCATAAAAGCAGTATGTTAAGAAAACAATCAAATATGAATATAAGATTAGAACAGAGTTTTCCAGTAAAAGAAAACACAAGTAGTCAAAAATCTCATTGCTGATAATGAGGGAAATGTAAATGAAAAGTATAATAACTTTCTTTGTTAATTAGATTTTAAAGATGGATCATTGTTAGCATCCATTATTGGTATATGAATGGGGGAGGTGGTACCCCTAAGACACTGGTGGTGGAAGTTCAAAGTGAATAACCAGTTTTAGAGAGCTGTTTGGAATTGTCTATTAAATTTAGAAATTTGATCAAGCAGTTCTAAATCTAGTCATCCTCCCTAAAAGCATACATGCTCAAATATACAAAATGAGAAATAGGCAATGATATTTGCTAAACCATATCAAAGATTTATTGATAGAAATTACATTTATCTTCTAAACATGACCAAATATTTATTTTTTCAAATTAAATACAAAGTCACCTTACCTCCACTCACATGCTGCTCTCAATGTAACCAAAATAATCTTTAAAAAGCAATATAAAGAAACTTGTCTATCTTAACATGGACTTTAAGAATTCATTTCCCTTAGGAAACTTGGAATTTAAAGTCA
>PVJX010035233.1:0-18380 GCA_004027295.1 Dolichotis patagonum | reverse complement strand
TGTGACAATATGGACAACTATTTGGAAGAAAACAAGAGTCAATATGATAGAGAGTGAATATCTCCAATTGTCTAGCTTTGAAATTTATGTCTTACATTGCTTTCTTGTGATCTGCTTTGCTCTGTTTTGTTGTGTTTAATTTTACCCTTTTGATATAATTGCATGTATATTTGAGTGGGTAAGATGGATGACCATATTGCTGTTTTTGTCAGATCATGGAGCAGAACTGTTAACAGTCTCACTGTTTGAATGCCTACTTTCCATGTTTTAACTTTGTAAATTGAACAACTATTTCCAAGAAGTCAGTATGTAATTTGTCAAGCAATAATTTCTTAGGTTTTATTGTTGTTGTTCTTTTCCTTTTTTCCTTGGAATACTGTATTGTGGCTATCCTTTATTCTGTTTTGTTTTGTTTTGTTTTGTTTTGTTCTCTTTAAATAAAATTATTTTTAAAAAATAAATAAAATAAAATGAACAAGATAGGCAAAGTGGTAATATTTATCACATTTGAATGATAAAAACATGAAGTTTTATTGCACTATTTTTTATTTTTGTACCTCTGTGAAATTTTCTATAACAAAATTCTTCTTAAAAGTACCTAAAACTATGCATGGTATCTGACATATAGAAAAGGATTAAGTTACAAACTGTGTCATCATCATGACCCAACACAATAGTTTGGGAATTTTCTGCCTCTTCTGTCTCCACGAGCTCCAGACGTTCCATCCCACTGTTACCTAAAGGTTTTCAAGTCTCCCTCCATCCTTCTCATCCACTTGACGACTCAGTCATATTAATCTGTTGATCGGACACTTTTGTCTCTTGCTGTCTGGCTTCTGGGCCTCGTCTCTCCTGGTTCCCCTCCACCTCTGTCTCCTGTGGGCCATCATCTGCTAGCCCCTCCGTATCCTTTGTGCATCCTGGAATGCCATCTCAAGTCTGCTTCCCTCCCAATCTACACGTCATTGGTCATCTCTTCCAGAAGTCTGCATTCGGTTACTGTCTAAACGCTTCTGGCTCTAAACTCTCTAATCCCAATCTGGTTTTCTCTTATAGATTCCAGCAGCATATAGATGATTGCTCACTAGGTACTTACACTTTAATATTTATAAAGCTAAAATTCATAAGCTAGCTCCGATAGTCCCCCTCTTAGTGCAGAGTACCACCACCCACCTCTGTCCACCCAATGGCCAGGTTGAAAATCTGGTTCATCCTTTTTTCCTCTTTCTTTACCACCGAGATCCAGTCTCCATGTCTACTATGGTTTGAGTGTTTCTGTCCCCTTCAAAATTCATGTATTGAAACTTAATCACTAAAGTGTCAGAATTAAGAATTAGACTTTGCAGGTGATTAAGTCACGGACAGGGAGCCCTGGTGAATGAGGTAAAAGAAACTTCACATAGTGCTCAGTCCTTTGTGTCCCCTCCCAACTCTGTCATGTGAAGACATAGCATTCAAGTGATCTCTTGGAAGCAGACAGTAGCTCTCACAGACCCTGAATCTGCCTGCATCTTGACCTTAACTTTCCAACCTCCAGAACAATAAAAAAAAATATATTTCTGCTCTTCATAAATTACCAGCCTATGGCACTTTATTGTAACAATAGGAGCAGACTAAGCTAGTGCCCAGTGGATACGACTTTGTAATTGCATTTAATAAAGGGAGATTGTGTTCCCTTTTATCCATCCTCACTGCCCCATGTCCTGATTCTGGTCACCATTTTCTTTTCTCTAGGTTCCTTCATCAATCTTCTAATTGTCTTCCTGCCTTTGTTATTTGTCCCTCCAGTCTTTGCTTTGCCAGGATGATCTTTCCAAAACGCAAACATGCCTGTTTAATGGCCCTGCCCAGTGAATCCCAATAGCTAGGTTTTAATATCCAACTATGCATTACTATTTCCTTTCCCTTCCTTATATCCTCTCTTTCTCCCTTCCCACCACCAACAACCACCCCGTGCACGTTTTTAGGGTTCCCTTGAATATGCCCCTGCACGTATTGCCCCCAACGCTGGGATCTGTCTCCTTTCCCTAAGACTAAAGTCAGACGTCCTCTCTCTGGGAATCATTTCTCCCTTATTTTTCTCCTACCCACCCCCCAACATTGCTCACTGTGTGAATTCTATTGTTTGCCTTCCCCCAAGACAGAGAACCATGTGCCTTGGATTCCCTAGTACCTGGCTCAGGCCTGGGATTTACAGGTGCTCAGGAAATGTTGGCCAAATAAATGAATAGATTCCTGGGGCTAAAGAACAAAGGAAGAATCTGAAAAAGCAGTGGGAATGTTTGCTTGCTTTCAATCATGGAATATATGAGAAAATAAAAGTAAACTTTAATGATCAGAAAATATACATGAGGTAATATCTTAAGCTAAAACTTAAGTCAGAACTATTCTGCAGTAGTGTACATACTGAATAAAAGTGTGAGCTCCACAGTAAAACGGGTTTGAGTCAAACCTCCCCACTTGGCACTCATGTGCCCTGGGACACATTCCCTTACTCCTCTGTTCCTCAATTTCTTTTGTTGTCAAATAGAAATAATAATGGAGCTCTTAGGAAAATTACATGAGTCAGAATCTTTTGGGGCTTCTTTTCTGTTGTTGTTGTTGTTTTTTGGTACCAGGAATCAAGCTCATGATCTTGTTCTTGCTGGGCACTAAGCCATATCCTGGCCCTGTGTCAGCATTTATAAACAGTCTAGAACAGCACCTGACCCTGGTAGGCATTCAAGAAATGTTAATTAAACAACAATAATGAACTGTTACATTCACTCTATATTCGTAAATATATTATTGATCAATACAGTCACAGAAAAACAGACAGGAAGGAAATATATTTAAATATATGGAGGAGAGATTATGAATGACTTTCTTTAACTTTTTTCATGCAACAATATCTTACTTTTGTCATCAGAAATGAAAACATGGAGATAATTCTCTCAGCAAATAGCTCTAGATCATCGCAATTCGGGATTCTGGCCTAGTTTAGGAACCACTGCCCTGTTCCCTCCACTCTCTCCAGCCTTCGTACTGGGGTTGCTCTGGGCTTTACTCCATCTTGCTTGCCCCCTGGAGTCCTAGCCCTCCAAGGACTGGCCATCTGGGAGGCCCGGGTTCCCCTGAGGGTCGGGCTGTGCTTGGAAACTGGGTGAGAAATCCCAGCCTTCTCTCCTGGGCAGCTGCGGACTTAGCTGGGGTGCGGGGTCTTCTGTGTGATCTGGGGGACTGTGTCCTCCTGGAGCCTCCTCTGCGGGGTTTCTTTCTCTCACTCACACTCCGCTGTCTCCCCTCTGCCAGCTGTTGAACTGCTGTTGCCACAGCAGGTCTCTGATCGAGCAGTTTGGGGATATAAATCTCGTGAATAAACGGTAACCTCCTCCCCTGACATTTTCTACCTTTCAGTGCCTTTGACATACACCCGTGATCTGCCTAACCAAAAGCTCCTTTCCTGGGCCGGTTTTCTCCAAGTCCTTCCCACCCTCTCCTCTGATTTCCATCCTGCTTCAGGTCCCTGGGAGGAATTCCCCAAGTCAGTCAGCCTGTGTCCAGCAAGACCAGTGATTTAAAATAAGCAGTAAGGGACTCGGAATATAGCTCAGCCGCACAAGCGCTTGTATTTAAGTGAATAAATAAGCAATAGGGCACCGTGTGTGGTGGCACAGACCTGTAATCCCAGCACTCTGGGAGTGAGGCAGGAGGGCGACAAGGTTCAGCCCCTCCTGGGCATCTTAGGCCTGAATTCAGAGGAAAACTAGAAAGGGGCGGGCGATGTAGCTCAGTGTGAGGGCCCTGGGTCCGTACCAGGGGCAGGGGGTGTTAACATAAGCAACAGCTGTGATACGCTCTACAGTTCCATATTCTTTTAATGGTTTTCCTCGAATTGCTCAAGTGCCCAAACAGCCGAGCCAGCAATGGCCCCTGTTTCACATCTTCTGGAACTCAGCAGGTGTCCACTGGCGCTAGGACACCTACACTCCCACTCCTGAGCCCTGGCCTCCCCTGAGCTCCATGGCTGGCCTGAACAGTGACCTCTGCTTGCTGCATGTGACCACAGCTTTGCCCAACACCGTCCCCTTCCTGCTCTTGCAGCAGTTAACTCCCCTCTGCTGCTTCACTTCTGCCCTTTCAGCAGCTGCTTCTTCCCCTCCAGGGCAGACACCCACTCCTCTTCCTGCCTGCATCCACACAGACCTCTCACTTCTCCCCAGTCTCACTTTCGTGTTTCCAGTTCGTTGTCTCTCTGTTGTTCTACTTAATATAAAACCAATGCATCTTTATCAGGAGAAAGAGTTGAGGAATTCAGTTTCTACAGGGCTCGGTCATTCTGGGTATTTACTGTGTTGGTGGAGATGGGCATAAAGACACAAACGAGGATTGGAAAACACCATTCCATTTCCTTACTTTTCCCTGTTTCCGCAGAAAAATATTTCCTTAAAGGCACAAGTGAGAATTGTGAGCCCAGTGCTGACTTTGGTTTTTTCGAGGTCCACTGAGCAAGGCAATATCCTACTTGTGTTAGATTTGTGTTCTATATTCTGAGTATATTAAAATTTTAAAAATTCAGGCAAAAAGAAGACTGGACATTCATTGCAAAATAATCAAAATATAGCAAAGTCAAACAGCAAAAATATAAATAACCCACAGCCTTACGTGTCAACAATAGCACCATGACAATACAATGCCTCTTGGCTTTCTGGATTCTTGGATACACACAGGTTCACAGTCCCATCTCAGCCATTTCTGAAGATAAAAACTTATGCAGACACAAGCTATTTGTTTTTGTTTTTATTTTAAAGTTTGTAGCAAACTTATTTGGCTGTGTGGCCCCATGCAAATAGACATGATGCTTTCTTAGTCTTTAGGTTTCCAATTCAGTGTGAATATCTTTCACTGAGGAAATATTAATGAGCTTCATGGTGAGTTGTTGCCTCAGATACACTGAAGGTTTTCTATAATTGGGTATCTTTAGAAAATATGAATAATTTTGAATTACAGCATATACCCTACCCTCAATGGTCAGAACAGTGGAACTGAATACTTTAAAGAAGCCATGTGGTGGATTAACTCGTGGTCAACTTGTAGCGCCCTGCTGAACTCATCAGCAGGGCTCTGGGTGTGGAGGGCCACCTGAGCACTGTCGGCAACCGCATAAAGCAGAGCTGGAGGGGGCGAGGTGGTGCTGCTGACTGTCCTGGAGAAGCTGTCACGCCGGTCCCCCAGCGTGGGGACTCCCCTGGAGAAGCTGGTCCCCCCTCCATGAACTCAGTTGCCCTCGGTGCTGAGGGGCTCCCCGTCCCTGCGGGTGGCTGCAGTTCCCTTCCGCAGAGCTCTGGTCCTGACTTTGAGCATCACTTCCTGGCTCCAGTGCAGATCCCTCGGCTGCTGGCACAGATCCGTCACCTCCTGGCACACACGTTTTAGCTTCCACCGCTGGCCTTTGGGCCTTCCCAGTGCAGATCCTTGATACAGACTTGCGTGAGATGTTGTCATGGGCTCTAGGCCTCCAGCTGGACTCATGCAGGACACTGCCATGGGATCCAGACCCTCAGCTGGATTCTTTGGGTCTGTAGTGTGTGAACAGATCTCCCACACTTTCATGTTTGTCTCTTTGAGCGAATATTATAAAGTAATTCTATAAATTATGTGTCCTGTATTAAATATATTCTCTTGTAAACCCTGACTGCGACAAACATTAATAATAACAGCAGGGCTGTCTGGCATCTTCTGCTCCAAGTACCGTTAAGTGCCGTGCATACATTAGTCAGTTAAATCCTGTTACACCCCTGGAGGTAGGGGTTTTACGACATTTTACGGCAAGCAATGGTATGGTATTGTACCTGCTGTGAATTGCTTGCTTTTGTACTTTTCCTGAGCATCTTCCAGGTGAGTGAACAGTCACCTTCAACATATGTTTAGTGACTGCATCATGTTCCAGGTTCCGCTGTGCTATCATCTCAGTTCCCTGGGGCTGGCATTCCAGTTTCCACTCCTTCCATTTCCTGCGTTTCTCAGTGAGGTCTTGCAGCACGGCTCATCCATCGTCTCTCTCAAATCTCTGACCCTGAGAAGACAGTATGTGCAGGACTTGCTGGTTTATTGAAAGGAAAGCATTCCTCCTGCCTCTTGACGATCTCTACACTTCATTTTTTTCCTAATCGGACAGAAATATGCCCATCTTTTGTGTGCTCTGAAGGATGACAGCCAACGGCTTTCTGCGGCTGCAGCAGAAAGTCTTTGTGGATGGGGAGAGGACAGGCAGCGCATCCCAGAGTCCACCACCATGACACATTGGATGGCTTAGTAAGACAGGGCCCAAAGCTGCCCACAAGTGCCCGGTGAGAGTTGTGTTGAAATAATGGCATCTACCTGCCTTGGCCCACAGCTGGCCCACCTGCCCCCACCTGGAAGTCCCAGACGCTGGTGAGTCACACAGGGGCACTGCACAGGACCATTACTTTTAATCCAGTTTTCTGTGCCTACCGCCTTGCCTACCCCTTTTGACAGCAGGACTTCGGGTTCCTCTTTGCTAAGATGGGGGAAGGAAAGGGATTTAGCCTCAAGACACATTTCTCTGACAAATACTGAAAGCAGAAAGTGGCTGAGGATTCCTATCGGGTAAAAAGGCAAGCACCAAGGGTCATTCACACATGTGACAGTGGCCACTTCTGTCCACATCCTCTTTAGGTGATCTCCTAGTGTTTTTCTTTGTTCAGCATTTGCTGCATCAAATCCCCAAGTGAGAATTGGAGCCACAGCCCCGTGGGCTAAAAGTGGCAGGAGTCACTGCCTGGACAAGGGAGCCCATAGGGGCTGCAGTAGAACTTGGCATAGTTAATTGCTGGCCCACACGCCCTCTACCCTCTCTGTGTACACTCCTTCCTCAGACTTTGGCAGCAGTCTATCCCTAGCAAAACGAAGTTCAGGGAGGAGAGACCAGCCTCCATTTTGGGAATGGTAACCTTTCCAAAACTTAGACCTTAGTCAGTATTATAAATGGGAATATAGAACACTACTTTTAAAATTGTTTTTTGACCATATACACCACCACATCCAGCTTATAACATAGATGATCTCTGAAAACATTATGTTAAGTGAAAGAATCATATACTATGAGTCCTATATGGAATATAGTCCTATATGAATTCATTTATAAGACATATCTGGCATTCCTCCAGCATGAAACAGAGAGCGGCCCCCAGGGTCCGGCCGTGGCCATGGTGGAACCCAGGAGCCTGCACAAAGAAGCTATTCGCCTGCCCTCTTGCTAAGCGCCTTCCTCCAGCATGAGCCAAGAGGAGAACCAGAGACAGTCCCCAAAATCCAGCCATAGCCATGATGGAACTGAGGAGCCTGCACAAAGAAGCAATTTACCCGCCCTCTTGGTAAGCGCCTCCTCCGGCACTGAGCCAGGAGACCCAGTAGTGTCTTGTGAGCCTACTGATGGGTGGGCTTGGAATCAAACATCCCCAAACCACCACCCCCATTAGCAACTGGGGACAGAGGTCTGAGCATCTCTTGGCAGGATAACTGTATGCAACATAGCAAATATGGGGGGGTGTCCTCTATCTTCTCTTTAAAAGCAAGTGCTGTTTTCAGTTTTGTTTCATTGTGATTAATTGCTTTACTCTTCAATATTCTCTTTCGATTGATTTTATAATGTTCTGTCTTTGGTTTGATTTTGCTATACTTAATTGACTAGGCAACTATTGTGAAGATAATGAGATATACTATGGTACCTATTACTGTTATCGTGGTAACCTGCTGTGAAGTTCTGTACCAAATTCACTGCACTGTCTCAATTGGCTTTGTTCTGTCTTGTTCTGTTGTATTTCTACTACCTGAAAAAAAAAATTTAAAAATAAAAAAAGATGTGTCAAAAACAGGCTGGTGACTATGCTCAGCGAGGTCCAGGCAGCAAGCAGGGCCCGGAATCCACCCCTGGGCCCTGACTGCACGTGCCCCTGCAGAATCCCAATGCACAGGGCAAACTTGGAACTCTGCGCCCAGAGGAACCTTGGACTATGGCGGATTATCCTTGGTACCTTGAAGGGAGATTAAGTGACTGCCTCACCGAAACAGAGGATCTCAGCTGGCTCTAGTCAGTGTGGTGAATATGCCCCTAAAATAGAGGTGTACAGTGGGTAAATAGGGCCAGTAGTAAGGCTCCCTCCAACTAACTGTAAGACCTTGGTGAGTCTGACAAGAGTGAGGGTGACCCCTTCCTACACACAGAAAACATCAGGCAGAGTGAGGAGTGTGCCGAGAAGGACTCTCCCAATTTGAGGAAAATCAAAAGGGCTTATGAGACACACAGGCACACAACAGGGACACAGCAGGGCCTTAGCCGACACAAACACTATAGACAGTGAGATTTGATGACCTGGAATAACCTGAAGATAAAGTACAACAGGAACTAAAAGCTGACCTACATCAATACTACTAGGCTTTTCATCCCAGGAAGAATATAGGACTCACCCAACAGGCCCTGCAGCAGGGAGTCAGGTGACTGGCCCACCTATACATTGTGGGACCCAGCAACTGGACAAACATCAACCCTACAGTAGGACACCAAGATACACACTACCAACAGTTCACACTAACGGGTCTGAAGAACCAAACACTAACTCGAAAGGGGAAAATGACAAAATGAAAAAGCAAAATGCAGTCTCAAACATCTAGTCAACCAGGTGCAAGTACAGGAGACATTGAAATAGAAGACTCCAAAAGCAACACTCCAGAAATCTCTGAAAAGATAGCGAATGAAATTTAAAAAAAAAAACAAAAAACCTCCATGAAGCCATAGAGGAAGTCTGAGAAGTACTCTCCCATGTAAAGATAGAAGTAACAACCTTAGTAAAGGAGTTGCTGAGCACAGCTAAAGAAGAATAGAGAAAAAATACAGGAGCATGGAAAGCTGATTGAAACTTTGTTTTTTTTTTTTAATTTAAAGAGAAAAAAACAGGAAAAGGGGAGAAATGATACAGAATTTTAAAAAAAAAGATAAACAGTAAGAAATCACTAGTTGATAAATTACATATTGTCCTCTTATAGTTTCTCAAGTTACAAAATTAAATCATACAAAGTAGACATTCAAACAGTGAGACTGTAAATAGCTATGCATGCATGAGTCTTTACATGTGTTTCTATCCTTTCTGTATTAGAGGGAAAAACAAAATGTAGCAAGACCAAACAAAACAAATTCCTATAAGAACATGAAGCCAAAAAGTCATATAAAACCACAGTACAAGGTGATCTACAATGGTTACTGTGTTGTCTCTTGTTATCTTCAATAGAACTGAAGATATTTGGATATAGCAGTATAATTGAATATAACAGTACATAACAATATTAGTAAAAACAAAACATTATAGACAATGTAAAACTTCAAAGGCAGGTAATAATCAAACCAGAGTGGGTATCCTAGTGAAGCTTGTCATCTTCAGTGTAGTTGCCTATACTCTCAGACTTGATACTATCAATCATAACAGCTTTGAATAAAATTTGTCAATATAAAACAGCAATCTAACAAACCAGATTCAATTAAGATCAGTTATTGTAAAACAGTGTAGTTGCCTATACTCTCAAACTTGATACTATCAATCTTAACAGATTCAAATAAAATCAGTCAATACAAAACAGCACTCTAACAAACCAGATTCAAATAAGATCAGTCATAATAAAACAATGTAAGTTGTACAGGGCTTCATATTAGGTTAATAGGAAATTAAGGATGATTACTGTACTATATCCTGCCATTTTCGAGATAGCTGTCTGTGCCTTCACATCTAGTACAAGTAGACAAACTGGAACAGAATACAATCCATCTAAACAGAGCGGTGAGCCTAATGTGGGTTTTAAATCCTGATACACTATTAACAATATCCTCTGCCTTATTTTTTTAGACTATTCCTCCCTTTTCACTCCCACAGGGTACACTGCACATTTTTGGCCCCACAAAATGCCTCAGTTTTTAGATTGGAGGGGCAACCTGCTATTTACCTAAGTGGTTCCAAACCCTCTTGCTCCTGGACTTGATCTCGAGTTGTATTCCTTTACCTACAGAAGCCTCAAGGTTTTTCTTTGTTATAGCTGAGTAGTTCTCTACTGCATGTAAGTATCCTGTCTTTCCATCCTATCTGCAGGTGCTGGTCAGGCTGCCCCTATTTCTCTCTGGCTCCTTGTCACATAGAGCATTGTTTTCTCATATTTGATTTTTGGTCCATAAACCCTCTCTCAGGTTGATTATATTTCCTATACAGAGCATGTCAATGGGCCCTACCTCCTGATCTACTCTCTACCTGTATTTTTTTTTTTTTAGTGTATCAAGGCCATCTATGTTAGAGATTATAGCGAACCTTCTCTGCCTCATTTCTGCTATACTATTTTTCTGCCATTGTTTGTGTAGTTTTCTCCTTCATGCTATTGCCTGCCCTGTTCATTGAGGCCTTTCTGCCACTGTTTCTGAAATCTTGGTATTTTTTTCCTCTCTCTCTAGAATGTCCTTCAGTATTCTCTGTAGGGTTGGATTGCTGGTCACAAATTCCCCCAGTTCCCCTTTGTAATGGAAGCATCTTGTTTCTCCATTACTTTCTAGTGACAGTTTTGCAGGGTACATCAATCTGGACTGGAGGTTACTTTGTTTCAGGGCTTGGAATATTTCGCTCCAAACTCTTCTTGATCTGATGGTCTGTGTCAGAAGTCTACCGTGATCTTGATGGGCTTTCCTTTATAGGTGATCTGTTTTTCTCTGATGGCTTTTAATATTCTGTTTTTATATTGAGTTTCTGCTATCTTGATTATTATATGTCTGGGTGTAGCTCTGTTTTGGTTGTAGGTGGCTGGAGTTCTGTATGCCTCATATATCTGAATATCATTTTCTTTTCCCATGCTTGGGAAGTTTTCCTTAATTATTTCCATGAATAGCCTTTGTAATTTGCCTGTTTTTATTCCTGCTTCTTTATTCACGTTTCTTATTCTTAAGTTATAGATTCTCTTTGTATTGTTACTGCCTGTTTGTTATTTTTAAGAGATCTTTCCTTTCATGATCATACATTGCAAATTTGCCTTCAAGTTTTGATAGTCTATCCTTAGTTTCTTTTAAGCAGTTTTGCCAACTTTCAATGGAGTTTTTAATTTCCTAGTAATCTCTTTGAATTTGCTTCATGTATCCTAGATTTTCTTTACATTCTTTATTGAGGTTTTTCTACTTTTTTTGTGTTCCTCCCTTCTGTCTGTGTCTTTTTGAGAGGTACTTAGCATTTCTTTTATTAACCTACTTATATCTTGCTTTACCTGGTTTAATATTTTAGTTCTGAGCTTGCTTAAAAGGTCCCGAAGATATCTCTTAATGTCCATTGAAGCCGTGTCTGATGTTGCATGTTTGCTGCCCTCAGTCTCTTTTGTATTTCCCTCTCCTGGATCAATGTTCTCAGGGTTTTGGGCTGGGGACTTTTTCTTGTTTCTTTCTCTTATCATGTTTTTCGTTTCTTCCATACGGGTGTATAGTGAAGGTCTCAGCCCCTTTCCTTGTTGGTTATGGTTCTTCTGAAGCACACTGGCAAGGGATTTCTACCTTCTCCTGTTTGCTTTTGGTCACTGAGGTGTAGGCAGGGGCAGTGTATGCTGGCCCCTTCCCTCTGAGCCAGTCAACCTTTGGGGGCCTTCACTGGGTTAGTGTGTGCTCTGCCTTGGGAATCAGTTTGGGACGGTTTATTGGGTCCCAGCCAGGGGCGTGACCCAGGCCGAGCAGATCCCACCAATCTGCTCTGGGAAGGGAGCAACCAACTGGGGTCACTGTCGTTCCTAGATCAGGCCCAATTCCAATATGTCATCCAGTTGGTCGCCTTCCTCCTGTGGGGGGGTATTATTCCCAGCACTCACTGTGGGGTCCCTCACCAACTTCGTTCTCCATTGGGCTGGCCTACTTCCGTCTTCAGCAGGACCGGCCAATTTCAGCAGTGTGATTTTTGTGCTCCAGCGGGTCGCAGCTCTGCGAGGCACGAGTATGGGCCACTCCAGCCAGTTGTGGCTCTGGCAGGTCGTAGCTTTGGCAGGTGGCAGCTGCACAAGTCACAAGCTCAGGCTCTTCTGGCAGGTCATGACTCCAGCAGGTCACCTGATTGAAACCTCGAATGAACAATATAGAAAACAAGCAGAATTCATGAAGCAAACTGAAAGAAGAGACATCCAAGAAACAAAAAAATTCTATTCAAAGCAGCAAAAGCATTTAAATGACGCTGAGGACAGGATTTTCGACCTTGAGGACAGGATCGCAATTAGTGATCATGAAAGGATAGAACTTTTAAAAATAACAAAGCAGCATGAAATGACAATCCAGAACCTTCAAGATGATGCCAAGAGCAACAATATAAGATTAATAGGCATTAGTAAAGACGCTGAAGTCAATACAAAGGACATAACCTAAATATTCACAGAAATAATAGGAGAAAATTTCCCAAACATCGGAAAGAATCTGATATGCAGATAAGTGAGGCATATAGAACACCAAACAGTCACAACCAACATAAATCTGTACCCAGACACATAATAATTAAGATCTCAAACATACAACATAAAACCAGAATACTAAAAGCTGTCAGAGAAAAGACACAAGTCACCTATCGAGGAAAGCCCATTAGAATCACAGCAGACTTTTCAGCACAAACCCTCAAGTCAAGATGTGTTTGGAGTGAGATATTTTAAGCCCTGAAACACACACACCTGAATGAAAACAACTTTAAACCCAGATTGATGTACCCAGCAAAACTTTCACTCAAATTTAATGGAGAAACAAGATACTTCCATGACAAAGAACAACTGAAGAAATTCACATCCACCAAACCAACCCTATAAAGAGTATTGAAAGATGTACTAGACAGAGATAAAAATGACCACAATCCCCAGAACAACAGAAAGAAACCACCAGGTAGGACAAGCAATTAAATAAAGGAGAAAAGCAGAAAGCAAACAATTGGAATATAACATGGCAAAGTCAAACCAGTACATATCAGTGATATCCATATATGTAAATGTAAATGGCCTCAATTCAACTATCAAAAGCAATAGGTTGACAGAATGGACCAGGAAACATGATCCCACAATATGCTGTATATAAGAAACACATCTGACCCAAAAGGAAACTCATAGATTAAAAGTCAAAGGATGGAAAACAGTATTCCATGCAACAGGAACCCAAAAAAAGGCAGGGGTAACTATTCTATTTGCAGACAATGTGAACTTCAAACCTAAAATGATTAAAAGAGACAAAGAAGGTCACTACATACCTGTAAGTGGAAAAATCCAAGAGGAAGAACTAACAATTATAAATATATATGCACCAAACACAGGAGCACCCAACTATATAAGACAGATACTATTGGACATGAAAAACCAAATAAACAAGAACAGAATTATTGCAGGGGACCTTAACAGCTCATTGTCACAAAGAGATAGATCAACTAGACAAAAAGTCAGCAAAGAAATAATAGAACTGAATCATACCTGTGAGCAATTGGACTTAGTAGATGTTTACATAGTATTCCACCCAACCACATCAGAATACACAGTCTTCTCAGCTGCCCACAGGACATTGTCCAAAATAGACCATATATTATCCCATAAAACATTCTTAAATAGATGCAAAGGTATTGAAATTATTCCATGCATAATATCTGACCATAGAACACTGAAATTGGAAATTAATGGCAAAAGAAATTGCAAAACCTGCATAAATACATGGAAATTAAATAACAACCTTTTGAACAAGCAGTGGGTTATAGATGAAATTAAAGAAGAAATAAAGCAATACCTACAATTCAATGAAAATGCAGACACAACATACTGTAATCTGTGGGATGCAATGAAAGTAGTCTTAAGAGGGAAATATACATCAATAAATTGTCATATCAAGAAAACAGAATGAGCACAAATAAACAACCTAATGCTTCATCTCAAGCTTCTAGAAAAAGAAGAACAAGTTCAACCCAAAGCTCATAGAAGAAAGGAAATAGTAAAGACTAGAGCAGAAATCAATGCAATTGAAACTAAAAAAAAAATGCAAAGAATTAATGAATCAAGAAACTGGTTTTTTGAGAGAATAAACCAAATTGACAAACCTCTAGGTAACCTTATCAAGAAAAAGAAAGAACAGGACAACAATTTTTTTTAAAATCAGTATTGGAGATTGAACTCAGGACCACGCGATTGCAAGGCAGGTGCTTATACTGCTGAGCTAAATCCCAGCCCCCAGAAAGAAAAAAACACAAATTCATACAATAAAGACTGAAAAGGGGGAAATTACTACAGATCCCATGGAAATTCAAAAGATCATGAATACCTACTTTGAAAATCTCTACTCACAGAGAGTGGAAAACACAGAGGAAATGGAAAGATTTCTAGAAACATATGAACTACCAAAGCTCAACCAATAAGATATAGCAATTTTGAATAATACAATATCAACTATTGAAATTCAAAATGTAATAAAAAACTTACGAACTAAGAAAAGCCCAGGTCCTGATGGATTCATGGCTGAATTCTATAAGAAATTTAGAGAAGATTTGATGCCAATACTCCTTAAACTCTTCAATGAAATTGAAAAGAAAGCAACCCTCCCTAAGTCCTTCCTGGAGGCAAGTATTACTCTCATACCAAAACCAGAGAAAGACCCAACCAAAAAGGAGAACCATAGGCCAGTCTCACTAATGAACATTGCTGCAAAGATTCTCAATAAAATACTGGCAAATAGAATGCCACAAATCATCAAGAAGAGTATACATCATGACCAAGTGGGGTTTATTCCAGAAATGCAGGGATGGTTTAACATACACAAATCAATAAATGTGATACACCACATCAACAGAGCCAAAAACAAAAACCACATGGTCATCTCAATAGATGCAGAAAAAGCTTTCGATAAAGTCCAACACATGTTCAAGATAAAAACCTTTCAGAAACTCAGAATACACAGTGTCTACTTCAACCTTATAAAGGCCATCTATGACAAACCAACAGCCAATATTATACTAAATGGGCAAAAACTGAAAGTTTTCACTTTAAAATCAGGAACAAGACAAGGATGACCACTATCACCACTCCTTTTCAATATAGTTCTGGAAACACTAGCCAGGGCAATCAGACAAGAGAGAAATAAAAGGAATAAAGATAGGAAAAGAATAAGTTAAAATATCACTATTTGCAGATGACATGATACTCTATATAGAAGACCCAAAAAACTCCATTAAAAGACTATTAGATGTAATAAACAAATTCAGCAGTGTAGCTGGATACAAAGTCAATGCTCAAAAATCAATAGCATTCCTGTACACAAACAAGAAACTCACCGAGAGAGAAATAATGGAAATATCACCCTTTACAATAATATCTAAAAAAAAAAAGAAATACTTAGGAATCAACCTAAGAATGTAAAAGACCTATATGCTGAAAATTATACTACACTAAAAAAGGAGGTTAAAGAGGATATCAGAAAATAGAACGATATTCCTTGCTCTTGGCTAGAAAGAATCAACATTGTGAAAATGGCCATATGCCCAAAGCTGTTATACAGATTTAATGCAATCCCAATCAAAAAACCATTAACATACCTCACAGATCTAGAGCAAACACTCCCTAAATTCATTTGGAAATAGAAGAAACCTAGAATAGCAAAGGCAATTCTGGGCAATAAAGACAAGGCAGGAGGCATCTTAATTTCTGACTTGAAACTGTACTACAAAGCCACAGTGATAAAATCAACATGGTACTAACAAAGAAATAGACCTGAAGATCAATGGAACAGATTAGAAGATGCAAGTATAAGTACAAAGACTCTCAGCCACCTGATATTTGACAAAGGGGCTAAACATGTTCACTGGAGGAAGGATAGCCTCTTTAATAAATGGTGTTGGAAAAATTGGCTCTCCACATGCCAAAGACTGAAACTAGACCCATGTCTATCACCATACACAAAACTAAAGTCTAAATGGATCAAAGACCTAAACATTAAAACAGAAACACTAAATCTACTGGAAGATAAGGTAGGTAGAAGTCTTGGAGACATAGGGGTAGGCAGAGAATTCATGAACAAAACACAAACTGCACGGGAAATGCTTCAGAGAATTAACAACTGGGATCCCATATTATGGAAAAGTTTCTGCACTTCAAAAGAAATCACCAACAGGGCAAAAAGAAAACCCACAGAAAGGGAAAGAATTTTAGCCAGCAACCCCTCACACAAAGGACTTATATCAAGAACATATAAAGAATTGAACAACATCAAGACCCCAAATTCAAAGACCCTCTCCAAAACTGGGCAGCTGAGATGAACACACAGTTCTCAGAGAAGACATACAAATGGCAAATAAATATATGAAGAAATGTTCACCATCACTGGTTATTCAAGAAATGCAAATTCAAACAACATTGAGATTTCATCTCACTCCAGAAAGAAGAGCTGCCATCAAGAAATCAACTGATAACAAATGTTGGTGAGGCTGCGGAGAAAAAGGAACACTGCTCTACTGTTGGTGGGAGTGTAGACTGGTGCAACCACTATGGAAATCAGTATGGAGAATTCTCAGAAGACTAGGATTTGAAGTTCCATTCAACCTAGCTATTCCCCTCCTGGGTATTTTCCTAGAAAACCTGAAAAGGTCATATCACAGTGATATATGTGAACCCATGTTCATAGCAGCACAATTTGTAATAGCTAAATCTTGGAAACAACCAAGATGCCCATCAACCGCAGAGTGGATGAAAAAGATGTATTTTTCTACAATGGAATATTACTCAGCTATGAAGAAGGATGGTCTTGAAGCCTTCATGGGGAAATGGAGACAAGTTGAGACTATCCTCACTAGTGAAATAAATAAGAATCATATTTATAAATACCACATTGTGTCTTTAGTGTAAAAAGTAATAAGAAATGTAGGAGTAATAAAACCCAAAATGTGTAATTGCTACTATAAAAAAGAAAGGAAAAGAAAGTGCTCTAAAGGATATAACTGCATGTGTGTTTAAGTGTGTAAGATGGCTGACCATATTACAGTTTATGTTAGATTGTGGAGCAGAACTGTTAACAGTCTCACTGTTTGAATGTGTACTTTGCATGTTTTAATTTTTTAACTTGAACAACTATTTCCAAGATGACAGTATGTAATTCATCAAGTAGTGATTTCTTAGTGTTTTTTTTTCTTTTCTTTTTTTCCTTGGAATTCTGTGTTGTTGCTACCCTTTTTTCTGTTTTGTTTTGTTCTTTTTTTTCTCCTTAAATAAAATTAAAAAAAAAAAAACAGGCTGGTAGAAGGTAGGTTAGTGATTTCCTGTATCTGAAGAAGTAGGAGCACTGGGTAGTAAGGCATAGTGATAGCTAAGGGGATAATGAAAATTTTCTAGAATTATTTATAGTGATGTCTGCACACATTTATGAATATACAAAAGCCACTGAATTGTAAACTTTAAGGGGTCAGTAGCATGCCAACTAAAATACATCTCAATAAAAATTTTAACAAAAGCTTTACAAGGGGCATGTATCATTTGGATACTAATAAAATTAGTGATTTTTATTAATTAAGTATAGTATACATTATAGTATGGATTTGTTATCTATTGAAATTTCCCCCCAAAATCTAAGGTATTATAACAGGACTCTGCTATAATGTCCCTGGATAATTACTCTTGTAAATCACTAAGTTTCTTAACAAAAGTGGGAAGGAATTCAATATATTCTGGCCAAAAGAAAACATATAGCAATGAACAAAATGGATAATCCAGAAATAGACTAAGCTGCATAGACTCATTGTATGATATTGTAAGCTTTGCTAAACTTTGAGATGAGGGCACTTCCTTTGAATAGTGTTGGAATAATGAGATAGTAATTGTGAAGAAAATTAAATCAAATCTGTATCTGAGCCACATACTGTAAAAAGAACCACCAGATGGACTGAAGTGTTAAATATAAAAATCACATGAAATGAAATCCAGAAGAAATACAAATGGAGTGTTAAACAGATCTGCGAAGGATTGGTAACTTTCTCAACCCTAAAAACAATAGAAAAGTGTTACTAGAGACAGGCGTTCAAAAATGTAAAACTTTCATTTCTGCAATTTAATAATTTAACAAAATTAAGATAAAAAGAAATCAAGTTGGCCATGCTGGAACTTGGGGCGCAGAGCCAACCAGTAAGCAGTCTGCTGCCCTGGAAAGTGACTGTGGTCTGGGGAGCTGCGGCCACCCCAGGGCGGGGAAACCAGAAGCAAGAGCGTCTCCTGAGATCCGAGCCATGCTGGAACTTAGGGGGCCGAGCCAACCAGTAAGCAGCCTGCTGCCTACCGGGGCGCGGGCTTAGAACCAAACATACCACATCCCCCCCCCCCCCCCCCCCCCCCCC
>PVJX010035232.1:0-18380 GCA_004027295.1 Dolichotis patagonum | reverse complement strand
TTATATCTTTGGCAACCAAAGTGGGTCTCGACTTCTATACTGAAAGGCAAGAAGTCCAGCAGAACAGCTGGACCACGCACACACTCTCTCTGTTCCTTTTTACATATCTAAGAAACCGTGGGCATTCTGCCAGCCAGTTAAAAGCTATTAGAGCAGCTGCTACTCATGAAGCAAAAGTCAGGCTCCCGAAAACCTCCAATTTAATACTCACTGAAAAAAGCGGGAATGCTAGTCAGCCAGGTAGCTGAATTGCTTTTTGGAGACAGATCTCTTTTTGCATAAAGCTGAGGAAAGTCAAGGAGACAACTGTGAGATGCTGGCCAGGACTACTACTTAGTGAAAGCTCAAACATCTGGGGAAGCGGGATCCAGACAGCGTGAGCAAGTATCCAGTAGAGAAATCTCTTCATATCTATTGCATCCCACCTGCATTCCTCCATGCAGTGAGAAGTGACCTCTCTTCGTTCTCTCCATATATTCCCTTTCCAGGGTGACCTGTGAGTCCTACATCAGAGCCTTCTCTAAAGCCTTCATTGAGAGTTGAGCTACAGGTTTGTGCTTTTCTCTCTTTAGTAGTATAACAGAATTCCCTCTTTAGATATATCTTGACTGACATACAGGTTTGGAAACAGCTTAGGATACTAGCTCACATTCCGAGTTCCTCTGGTACCCAAAGTCCCTGGTGGCCCTTGCCCTAATTTTCATATTGCCAATTCTAACAAATAATGCCCTAGATTCCTGGAAACATGTTTAAGACAAGGTCAAAGTTAAGAGACAGTTCCACCATGCCTCTTTATCCTTCCAACCCACTGAAAGTCAGCCTTGACCTACTCCTGCCCCTACTCTAGTGCTCAGGGGCTGGGGAAGCTAGTGTTGGATCTTAGTCAACCACTTCCTTCAGAGTCTAACAGACAGCCACATCTCTAAACAAAAGCCCCTTGGCACTATTTTTCCTCTCTCCTAGAAGTACAGCTAAGGAATATCCTTATGAGGGCTTTCTGTCATTCCTGAGGTTCCTCCAAAATTTCTCCATCTAAACCTATGTGTCCAACATGAAGATTATACCTGAGGTGAAACTTCTCAAGACAAAGTGTTGACACACAGCATGAATAACAGCAACTTCTATTCTCTTGTTGACCTGAGCAGAGAGAAGCAAAGAAAGTGGTAATAACAAGAGATTTAAGGTGACACTCTTACCTCCTAATCTCTCTTACAAGAAGAAAAAAACTGCCAAAACTCAGAAGGAGCTTAACTTGTTATTTCCCCATTGCCTGAGTCCTGTATCAAAAGCAGTTTACCATAGTATCTCTAATACAGGGGAACAGCTGTCAGAGGAGTAGTTTGCTATAGTAGCTCTAGTACAGAGGGCCTTGAGGGGCTTGCAGTGTCGTAATGTCTATTCCAAAATTAAGACAAATCATCAGTATCATCGTGTTTTAAACAGTCCTTGCCTTGAGAGTATAAAAAGGTTTTTCTCTCTCCCACAGTCTAATTCTCATTTATGTGAACTTATTACAAGACATCTCTGTTTATTTTGCTCCCGCAAAAGAAAAGAAGCATAAATTTGTCACTCAGAAAAGTTCTAAATAGTTTATTTACAATTATAATTCTGAAATTATAACAAATTCTCATAGTTCAACTTGGACAGTACATCTAAGTGTGCACTCTAATTGAAAAGTAATTATTCTGTGTGTTTTGTTTCTAATGTGACCACTTAATTGGATTAAGGTACCTTTAACTTCTTTAGTAAAGCTATTTGAGCTTATAACAATTCTATTTTTCTTTAATTTTGCCCTTGTAAACTTCCGACTCTTTTGGGTCTTCCACAAAAAGCCAGTTATACAGGTTTTTTGGGGATAGCCAAATCCACATAAGACATTACATGATAAGGACTAATGGACTTGAGACATATACGGGACCTACAAATAAAAACCTAAAAGTTGGACAGCATAAAGCTTGTATATGATTTACAGTAAAATGATTATTACTGTATGTTACTTTTCAGGTATATGTTTCTCTTAAATTGGCTTCCAAATAAGTAGATACTCATGATATTAGTCCAAATGCTTCTTACTTCATATAGCTTAACAACAGGCTAAATTAAATCCATTGTAAGAGTAAAATTATCATTAAAGTTGATGGCATATTTTCAATCAGGTTGTTAGCTAATCAAGATAAGATAAAATATGATTTTATACCAGTAGCATACCTCACAGATCTAGAGAAAACACTCTTGAAATTCATTTGTAATCAGAAAAGACCTCAAATAGCAAAAGCAACAAAGGCAGTTCAGGGGGTATCACAGTCTAAGAACTGAAGTTATACTGCAAAGCTACTGTGAAAAAAATCAGTATGTTATTGTTAAAAAACAGGCCTCAAGCTCAATGGAACAGAATAGATGATGCAGATGTAACCACAAACTTATTTAGTCACCTTACCTTTGACAAAGGAGTCACATATGTTGACTGGAAAAAAGACAGTCTCTTTAATAAATGGTACTGGAAAAACTGACTTTTCATATGCTGAAGACTAAAATTATACTGGTGTCAATCACCGTGCACTAAACTAAAGTCAGAATGGATAAAAAGTCTAAATACTAAAATTGAAACACTAAATTTACTGGAGAAGAAAATAGGTAAGAATTTTGAAGATGCAGGTGTAGGCAGAGACTTCATTAACAAAACCCAGACTGCAAGGGAAATATTACAAAGAATCAACAACTGGTATCTCACTTTATTAAAATGTTTTTGTACAACAAAAGAATTCACCAACAGAGTGAAAAGATAACTCACAGCATGGGAAAAAATTATAGGCCATTTTCCCTCAGAAAAAGTACTTCTATCTAGAATGTATAAAGCATTGAAAAACATCAGATCCCCCAAATTAAAAGGCCCAATCCACAAATGGGTGTCTGAGATGAACATACTTCTCGGAAGAAGAAATACAAATAGCAAATAAATACATGAAAAAATGTTCATTGTCACTGTTCATTTAAGAGAGGCAAATTAAAACAACACTGGGATTCCATCTCCCTCCAGAAAGAAAAACTATCATCAGGACATGAACCAATAACAAAAGCTGGCCCGGTGTAGGTACATGAGATTAGTAAGTGCAGTGATCCACAGTTAATCAGGAAATGTTTTTATTTGAGGTCAGCTGACCTTCTGGGAAAGGGGATAAGGTTGTTCTATAATCCAATGCTTGCTTCACCTAAAGGTTGGGTAGCAGTTAATAGGCCTAGGGAAACATAAATCCTGACTAATATTTGGTACATTAGTAGTAATTTGTTCAGACTGATTAGTAAGGAAAACTCATTCATGAGACAAACAGTGGGAAAGTTTAAGGTGCAACCACTGTGGAGGTCAGTCTGGAGATTCCTCAAAAAGCTGGGTTTGGAAGTCCCATTTGACCCAGCTCTTCCACTTTTAGGCATATTCCCAGAAGATCTGAAAACATCATATCACAGTGGTATATGTGCACCCATGTTTATAGCAGCACAATTTGTAATAGCCAGATCTTGGAAATAACCTAAGTGCCCATCAACTAAGGAATGGATAAAAAAGTTGTGGCATTTTTATACAATGGAGTACTACTCAGCTATAAAGAATGGTCACATTGAGATATTTATAAATAAATGAATGCAACTTGAGACCATACTCATAAGCGAAATAAACCAAACTCACATGTGTAAATACCGTATAGTCTCCCTAGTATGAGAGTTGGTAAGAGTATATAAGATTTTATGGTAATCATGATTTCCCATTTCATTTTCTTTGAAGCTTTTCAATGTTTTCATTCATCAGTTGGAATGGTTTATTCTGTTTTGTTTGACTTTATTATGTGTGATGGTATGAACAGCTGTTTTGAAGAAAATAAAACATTATGGCAGCCATTGCTGATTTAATATCGTATTGCTTAGAAGTCCTACCATGCTTCTACTCTGCTATTACCATCGGTTCTATCATGTTTTGTCTTATTGGGATTTTAATAGATGTGATAGTATAAAAAATTTTTTATTGAAAATGAGATATTATAGTACCCATTGATAATTCTCTGTTATTCGCTTCAGAATGTTCTGTAATTCTTTCATTCTTTTGAATTGTTTTATACTATTTTGGTATGTTTGATATTATTATATTTGAAACTATGCTCAACTGTAGCAGAGAAAGAGATATTTTGATAGCTACTCTTAATGTCCAGTTGTCTTATTGTAAAGTGCTGTGTTGCTTATGTTATTCTGTTCTGATCTGCTTTGTTCTGCCCTCTTTTGTTTTAATCTCTTTAAAATTTAAAAAAAAAGAATCCGTATCTGGCTTATCCATAAGTTGACAAGTGAGCATTTTGAGAACTGTAATAAGTAAGAAATAAGATGAGTTGATGCAATAACTTATTTCCCAAAACACAAAAGCATGAAGAAATTTTACACTATTGCTATCTGCAGAAACACAGTACTCACGTAAAGTTCAACATTATTAGTAGCATGACAGAAGATAATCAAGTTTATTAATCAAAGCATTGAGTTACAAATGCAGTTATCTACCTTATAGATTGTTTGACCCTGCCCAATTCATTTGACCTTTTTGAGCCTCAGACTCATTAGAGATCATGATACATGTTAACTTTTGGGAGGATGGTGGGGGCTTTACCAGGAATTGAACTAGGATCTCATACTTGCCAGGCAGGCACTGCACCACTGTCCAGGCCCTAATCCATGTTAACGTAATTGGGAAATTGTTATGTCAAATGAGAAGAAAAGAAAATGCATTGTAACAAGATAAACACAATTGCTCCTGTTAAGTAGTGGCTTTACAGGACAACTGCTTCACGCCTTCATGCTTATCATTTGTCCAAGAAACAACATTTCTCATTCATTCAAGTTTTATACTGCTGCTATGAAAACCAAAACAGGGATTTACATACTTAAAGTGTTTTAGTTCACGATTTACACATTGATTGCGCAAGGAAACTGCTCGAAGAAACGGTTTTTACGTAAAAATTCATTTATTTACTTATCACATTTTTATTTTTCCTGCAGATAAAAATCCCTACATACACATAATAAAATTGAGCTTATTTTTTTTTTTTGGTTTGGAAGAAACAGTACTTGCAGGTTTCAAATTTTTTCATGTTTATAGAAAAACACATAAAAGGAAGTACTATAAAATTTATATTAAAATATCTATGACCATGATATAATTAGATACACAATTCATGCTTCTAAAATTTTAACTATAATTTGTTTTCTCAACAGAACTAGCAAAAGACTTTAGTCAATGTGCTCAAAACTCACTGTAGTGCTATGTAAGTTTGTGTTTCAGTATATCAAAGATCACCTAGTGCCTTGTTTGTTTTCACATCAGTAACCTCTATTGGCAAGAAATGCACTTTTTGAAATCTAGCAAACAGAGAGCTCAAAAAGTGATAGGGGAAAAGTTTAAAGATCATATAAGCATGATATTTTAGGGTGATTCTGGGGTTTACTACTGGATCAACTATTGCCAGGATGGCACTTCTTTAGATTTCCTTAAATATTGGAGAGTCAGGTCTTTTTAGAAAGGGTAATATATCTGTTAATCTGATGAATCATGGGCATAATCTAGCACTGCTTTCTTCCTCAACCCTATTCGAAGAAATAACAAACTATTTTTTCTCTACATTTGGTATATATGAGCTTTTGTGTTCTCTGAGGCAAAACATAATTACTGCTTTAAAAAGAACAAAAGGAAGCGCAGGTTCCACCCAGACAATTCCCCTTTTTCATCATAGCTTCCACGGTTCATTATTACAATCAGTTTCTTTAAAAGTTTCCTGAACTTGCTTGCACTCTCTTACTCTCTTAATTACTCTCACTTTGCTGATTTCAACTCTTACTATTTTTACCCATGCAGCTGAAAGACTCTGGGAAAAGTAAAATCCACACAACTCCACTAAGCATCCCCACTTCAAATTCATGCATCCAAGAAAGGGCATTCAAGCCTCATGTATTTTCTTGGAAAACTTATTTTCCTACCTTCAAAAAAGGCCAGTTTACAGATTATTATTTGTATTGAAACTCCTAAATTCATACCCCAACCCATTATCAGCTGCTGAAGTTTTCTCCTACTTCATGAATAAAAGAAAAGCAATCAGATTATATCTCTGCCATCTTCTTCATTGCCTGTCATTCTAGAAGCTTCACTATTCCCAAAGTAACAGTAACCTCTGTTCTCACCCAAATTAATCACCTCCAATTGAACAATGAGTGAAATCCCTTCTGCCTTATTAAGAGCAGATGCTGCATTTCTACTCGGTCATTCCATCATTTTAAAATATACTTTGTTAATCTCTTCTTACAAATGAAGAATTTCCTGCCACACATCTTCTCCCAACACTCTTTTTCTTTGTTCTTCTGAACATTATTTTTTAAAATGAAAAGTGACTTCAAACACTTCTACTTTGCTTACCCTAATTCTGTAAGTCCATCAAAACTATACTTTTCAAGGATTCTAACATTTCACATATTGCCTTATCCACAGTTTCTAATCTTACTTGACTTCTTAGTACCCTTTAATTCTGTTGACCTGCTGAAATAGAGATAGTCTTATTGAAACACTTCTCTCTGGCATCCACACTGCCAGATTAATTTCATTTTCACTCCTCAATCTTCTTTCTTGGCTTCACCTGTTCTCCACTTCCACATGAAGGAATGGCTTAGCACAGTCTTATTTATGCTATCTTCATAGTTCAGCGTTTCTCAAGGCGAGCTGCTCTTTCAAATCACTTGGAGAGCTCTTTTGAAATAACAATACCAGAATGTCCCCCTCAAAAATTGTAACAACTTGCATGGGAAAGATTATGGCAACTCTTATTTTTAAAAAGCTTCCTAGATTATTCCAAAATGCAGGGAGGATTGAGGAACTGTAGAAATTATTCAGATTCATAGCTTTAGATATCAAGTAAGTGTTGATGGTTACAAATAGATATGACTAGCATAAATCAAACCATTTCTCTCATTTGTTTTAATGTCCTCTAATTGCTTGACATTGTTCTTAAAATACAAACTTCTTAATACCATTTACAATGTCCTATACTATCTGTTCTAGGGTGCTTCCCAAAGCAGTTTTCATATGGTATTTTCAAGTACTCACTATAATCCAAAATTACTATGTTGTCTTCTACAAATATGTCATATACTTTCTTTTCTTGAGACTTTTGCACTTGCTATTATCTCTGCCACTAGTTGGTTTTTTCCTACACTGCACTTTATGCTCATCTATCTGCTATGTGGTCAAATGTAATTTTCTCAAAGATAGCACTGCCTCATGAGCACTGCCTCTTTGTCAAAATTCATGAGTTTAAACATTTTTTAACACTACAATTTTGAAAGAACTAGATTAATAACCTGGGACTCCCATCTACATATGTAAAGCTGAGAAAAAAACATTGCTAATACCAAGTTGCTAAAATGAACTAATGAATGTAAAATGCAAACAGAAGACAAATACTGAGAGTTTAAGTGTTCAATAAATGCTAGCTACTATTTTAATTCTCACGTGCTCCTATGTAACCCAGGTATATCATCTACCATTCTAATTTTTGTCTCCAAACATTCATCATCTAGTTTTTCTAAATCATTATTTTATATTATTTATTTTTTGTTTTCTGAATTCTCACCCTCTGGTATAATTAGGGCATTTTCTTTAAGGCATCTTCCAATTTAAATCTTGGAATTTAAATTCCAAGAAGGTAAAGACTTTGTGTCTTGTTTTGCACAGACACAGAATACAGTAGAGAACTTGGCACACAGTAGGTCCTCCTTAAATAATTAATAACCATTATTATAAATTTGGTGTTTCAGTTTATATTCTTTTAAAGAGAGAAGTAAGTAAGAACGCAACCAGTGTGTATTCATGAGTATATACATCCTGAAATCACTAGCTATTTTCACTGTAAATCTGTGTGTCTAAGAAAGTTTTGGATTAGTCACAGGTAGAAAATGACATACTGTGTCTTTAGGAAAAAACAAGTTTCTTAAATGTTTGTTTGAAAAATTCTACAATCATGATAAAACCATGTCACTTTATTTCATGCTAAAATGAATTCAATTTCTAAATGAAGAATTTTAAGGTACTAGTTTTATCTAAGATAGGAGCTCCATTCACATTGAGGCAAATTATATATATGTTGAATCAAATCCATGATAATTTCATAGGAAAACAAGACCTTACAGCTTTTTTTCTTTACAACTTCAATAAAAATATATCTTCAAATTTCTCCATAAAACATTGTAAATAATGCAAATTTACCTTGATTACTGTAACTCCATCTTCAGAAACTGTATTTTTTCTGCTAGAAAATAATATGCACTGCATAAGGCAACTTTAAAAGCTCTCCATTGAATAAGAATCAGTCATGCTGAAGGGACCTCACATTTCTTAAATGAGTTTTCAAGAGACGCCATATTCTTCATACTCTACCTTTTTGTTTGAGTAGATTCAAAAAAGCATATGGCAATTTCAATGGCAAATGTGTCTTTTAATAACTTCTACAAATCCCACTGGTCCATTTCAAAACATCATTCTGTATTTTTATTGAACTTGAAAAAGTGAAATGAAACAGAATAAAAAATTCCTTGTTGCAAAGCTAATACTTCAAAAACTGGGCTCATAAATTGTCACCACAGCTCGCTTTGAGACTAATGAATCTCCGCTCTGCTCAGTTCATTCTTTGTGTAATAGTGTTGAATGGAGAAGTCTCAAATGCTCATTTATTTGAATTACAATAGCTGCCTCAGAAAACTCTAAAAAAGGTAAATTAATGCATGAATATTCTGTTCCCATATTGTTTTCTTGGATTCCCATTCCTCTAGTGATTTCTGCCAGGATGAAATAACTAAATGGGCTTGAATCATGTTGTAGATTCAATTTCATTTCAAGGACCTGTCAACTCACTAAACAGAATGCTGACCTACCTTACCATTAGTTTTGTATTTTTAATGAGACTTGAAAGATAAATTTGTCATTTATGAATTAATTTTGAGTGATTCTTCACATTATAGTTGTTTTTGAGATCTTTTAGTAGTGACTGTGGGTGTTAAGAGCCACAACAAAGACAAGATTTTGTTACACTACATTGCTGATAATTGGAGATTGGGTCACAAAAATTTCAGTATTATCTGTCCAACAGTTGTCAATTAAAGGTTATTTTAGGTGAAATCATTTAAAGGAATTTTAACTGAGTTAGTATTTTAGCCCAATTTTCAGAAGTAAAAGTAGCTTTTGAAAATAATAAATAAAATTTTTGGTTTGTCTGGAACATATTTGCAAAGCAAAAAAAGATCTACTCATAGCCCTCTGGTTCTATATAATATGTTAACTATTAAGATTCTTACCCATGACTTCTTGTACCTATTTTCAGAAAATGTATACCTGAATTTCAATATTAAAATTTCACAGACTTGATTTGTAGCAAGGCTTACATGGGAATAGATAAGATGTAAAGGTGCTAAAACACACATTCTGATTCTAAATTTTCTTGAGCAGCGGTTACCAGAAGAATTTGGTTATATCTACCTAATGCCCATTAGGATGACAAATGTCATTATCATCTGTATTATCAAAGATATATTTGTCAGTTTAGCTAATTTCATAATCCAGGGAATCAATTTAAAAAGTTTTCTTGTTGCTTTAGTCCATTTGGGCTGCACTGATAATGTACCACAAACTAGGTGTCTTATAAAAGACGTTAAATTTATCTCTCACTTTTCTAGAGGCTGAAAAGTTCACAATCAAGATAAGGGCATACTCAGTGTCTTGTAAGAGCCTGCTTTCTGACAGGTGGTACCTTCTCACTTTTGTCTCATTGGCAAGGGACTTCTACAAAGGACTAATCCCACACACGTGGGCACCACTTTCATAATTTAATCACCTTCCACTTTCAAATGCCACACACTTCAATATTAGGATTTCAATGTATAAAATTTGGAGAAACATGAACACATCCTGTAGTACATACACTTTAAGGAGAGCACAGAGGAAAGTCTCTGTGTTTATTTCAGTCACTGGGTTTACATCCAAGATAGAATAATGGTACATTCCAGACCATGTGAATATATACTGGAGAAACTTCCAAGATCATTTCTGTGGCATAATAGGAAAAGTTGGTCACCAGATATTCAATGACTGACTTAGCATAGAACCAGGAAGTAGAAAACAAAAAAGAAGTGGAAAAATTTGATGGGATGAAGGAATAAAAAGAAAGTTAAAAATATGGAAATGTATAGAAATGCTATTTCAGTAGGAATTTGGGTTGGTTAAATTTTTTTCTGTCTTCCTTAAGAATGTCTGAGTACACATATCTTTCTAAGGAGATGAATTTTTAATGGGGGTAAAGCAATTCGGAAACTGTTGAAGGCTATGCTAGAACATTATATTCCAACATTTAGAGTATATTCCAACATTTAGACTATATTCTCCTGGAACTATTTCTTCCATAATCAAATACTAAAATGATTCTCATATTAAATAGAGAGCCAGAAATCAACTTTATTTTTAAGAACAAATATCTGCACAATCAGAAAGGTAAAAAACAATATCTATTGTGAGCACAAGCATTATAAGGGATGCTTAGTTCTGTAGATGTGATTTATTCTCAAACTCTAAAGTTCTATTCTCAAAATCAATATATGAGAATGGTACATATAGAGTAAATAATAGTAGAATTGATTTTTCTTAGGAACTGATGAGAAAAATTTTAAGAGTACATAGTGAAAACAAAGATTGGCTTGAAGAACTTGAAGTACATGTTAATGATTTGACTCAGAATTGAGTTAATGCCCCAAAAACTCAATGTAGAAGAAAAAAATGCATTTCCTTGCATTGAAAAAAATACTGAATTATTCCTTTGTTACAGGTTGAATTGCATTCTCCAAGAAAAGGATATGTTGATTTTTTTAAACTTTTATTGTCTCAGAATTGAAATCTTTTAGAAACAGAGTCATTGCAGATGTGATTTTAAGACATAATTATACTGGAGGAGAGAGGGATTTTAAGCCAGTACAACTGACATTCTATAAGGAGAAGGCCAAGTGAAGACACAGACCCAAAGGTAAAATTTCACTGACAAAGCACAGTTTTGAGTACTATAGCTCCAAGCCAAAGATTGCTAATGACCACTAGTCAACTGTCAAAAGCTAGGAAGATGTAAGGAAGGACAATTGGCTAGTGATTTCTGGAGCAGTGTGTCCCTGCAGACACCTTAATTTTGTACTTCTAGCCTTCAGAACTCTGAGGCAAGTAGCACTATGGAATGCATGGAACTGCATGCTAGTCCTTAATCCACTTCACGGTTATGGATCCCATGCCTTGCCCACAGCCACTGCTAACTAGGAGCTGACTCTGCATTTTGTTTCTCCTGTTCAAGAGGCTGAAAAGGTGACAACCAACAAGGTACTTGATCTTGGAGGTGGGCAAAGTCAGATTCTGATTGGTTTTTTTCTTTTTTTTATTTTAAAGGGGGTAAAATTAAACACAACAAAACAGAACAGAATGGGACATAAGAAAGCATAAATTTCAAAGCTACACAATAGTTCCAAATGGTTGTCCATATCTTTGCATATGGGGAGCTCATACTAAATAACATAAGCAATCTTTTCACAAGATGTGTAGCTCGCTGGCTCACACTTGCTAAGCGGGGGGTGGGCACGGGACAAGGGACAAGAGTGCATGAGATGTTTGATTCTCAGCCCGCGGGCCAGCAGGCTCACAGCTGTCCCCCAGAGAGGGGAGCAGGTCCTTGTTCTCCAGGCACCCTGAGTCAACTGCATGGTGCAGGTCCCGAGGTTCCAGGGTCGCTCTCTTGCAGGCTGCCCAGAGTCTGCCACACTCACAGCCGCCCCCAGAGAGGGGAGGAGCTCCAGGATTCTGAAGATAGTTCATTGTTGGAAGTAATCCTCAGAAGCACAGAGCCACACTGGTGACTATCAAATAGCTGAACTGAGAGAGGAAAAGGCCAATGCCCTGGAGAAGAGGTAAGCCTGGAAAAGTTGACTATTTATGGGAGAAATAACAGATGGATGAGCACTGTTAGTCCCAAGAAAAACACACATTGGCATAAACTAAACTAAGTGAAAAAACAAACGAAAAATAAAACAGCTTTGCTTAGTGCTTTATCCCAAGGATTCCTTCTTCACAGTGGGATAGAATTGGAGAAAAAACCCAGTGCAGTGCCCAATACATTCACCAAATTGCCAGAGAGTTTCATCAGGCCACAGTGTGGGATGGGATTATTCATTTGAGGCAGACAACACCTATAATACAGCTTCATTTCAGAATTGAAGTGTTGCCCTATCACAGTGACTGGGTGACAGATAACCAACAGAAACAGACTGGGAGATATCCAGAGTTAGACATACATCCCCAGGGATCCCTTAGGAAGTTCAAATTTGGGCTGAGGAAGAACACAGGGCCTGCATTCTGTGGTACAAGGCCACACTTTGGGGTATCTGCCTTTCAGAGCAATCTGAATCTGAAGGTGATGGCACTAAATTCAGCACCCTGCTGGAACCTCTGTGCTACAGCCTACATCCAGAGGAGACCGGTAGTCTGATTACATCCTTGTGTGCCCACAGGAGAAAGGAGGTATATCAGCTTGGAGAGCTGCATAGATTGGAAACTCTCAGAGGGATCACTACACTAACCCCCTGGCTTATGAAGAGGGGCAGAAGGGAATGTAACTTGTTGGATTTCAAAGACTGCAGGCTACAGAAGGGAACCACTCACCTGAAAACTGGTAGGATTCGTTTATTCTCTTCTTTTGATGCATTTTTCCCCTCCACAGGTTTTTTTTTTCATCTTTTTTTATTTTAAAGAGAATAAAACAAAAGAGGGCAGAACAGAGCAGATCAGAACAGGACAACATAAGTATCACAGTACTTTACATTAAAATAACCAGACATTAACAGTAGCTATCACAATATCTCTTTCTCTGCTATAGTTGAGCATAGTTTCAAATACAATAATATCAAACATAACAAAATAGTATAAAACATTCAAAGAGTGAAAGAATTACAGGACATTCTGAACCGAATAACAGAAAATGATCAATGGGTACTATAATATCTCATTTTCAATAAAAAATTTTGTTTATACTATCACACATATTCAAATCCCAATAAGACACAATGTGACACATAGAACCAATGATAGTAGAAGAATAGAAGCATGGTAGGACTTCTAAGAAGGATGATATTAAATCAGCAATAGCTGTCATAATGTTTTGCTTTCTTCAAAATAGCTGTTCATAGCATCATGTATAATAAAGTCAAACAAAACAGAATAAAACCGTTACAACTGATGAATGAAAACATTGAGAGGCTTCAAAGCTATGAGATGGGACTCATGCTTACCATAAAATCGTATATACTCTTATCAACTTTCATAGTAGGGAGACTATACGGTATTTACACATGTGAGTTTTGTTTATTTCACTTATGAGTATGGCCTCAAGTCATGTCCATTTATTTATAAATATCTCAATGTGGTCATTCTTTATAGCTGAGTAGTACTCCATTGTATAAAAATGCCACAACATTTTTAACCATTCCTCGGTTAATGGGCACTTTGGTTGTTTCCAAGATCTGGCTATTACAAATTGTGCTGCTATAAACATGGGTGCACATATATCACTGTGGTATGATGTTTTCAGATCTTCTGGGAATATGCCTAGAAGTGAGATAGCTGGATCAAATGGGACCTCCAAACCCAGCTTTTTGAGGAATATCCAGACAGACTTCCACAGTGGTTGCACCAGTGGACACTCCCACCAACAGTGCAGAAGAGTTCCTTTTTCCCCACAGCCTCTCCAGCACTTGTTGGTAGTTTTTTCTGTTCTGGCCATTCTTTCTGGGGTGAGATGGAATCTCAGTGAGGTTTTAATTTGTATTTCTCTAATGACTAATGGTGATGAACATTTTTTCATGTATTTATTTGCCATTCGTATTTCTTCATCTGAGAACTGTGTATTCATTTCAGATGCCCATTTTTGGACTGGGTCTTTGAATTTTGAGGGTCTGAGTTTTTTTAATTCTTTATAAATTCTAGACAGAAATCCTTTGTCTGAGGGACAATCCATTAGGATTTTTTCCCAATTTGTGGGTTTTCTTTTCACTCTGCTGGAGATCTCTTCTGACATGCAGAAACTCTTTAATAACATATGGTCCCAGTTATTGATTCTGGCAAGTATTTCCCATGTGGTTTGATTCTTGTTCATGAATTCTCTAACTACACCTATAGCTTTGAGGTTTTTACCTACTTTGTCTTCCATGATTTAGTGTTTCTCTTTTAAGATTTAGATCTTTGATCCATTTAGATTTTAGTTTAGTACATGGTGATAGGCATGGGTCTAGTTTTAGTCTTCTGCATATGGACAGCCAATTTTTCCAGCACCATTTGTTGAAGAGACTGTCATTCTTCCAGCAAACATGTTTGGCCCCTTTATCAAAGATAAGGTGGGTGAGTGAGTTTGTGGTTATGATTGTATCTTCCAATCTATTCCATTGATCTTCAGGTCTGTTTTTATTCCAGTACCATGTTGATTTTATTCTGTAGCTTTGTAGTATAATTTCAAATCAGGGATTGTGATGCCTCCTGCCTTGCCTTTGCCGCTTAGAATTGCCTTTGCTATTCTAGGTGTCTTCAGGTTCCAGATGAATTTTAGGAGTGATTTCTCTAGATCTATGAGGTATGTTGGTGGTATTTTGATTGGGATTGCATTGAATCTGTATTATAATTTGGGGAGAATGGCCATTTTCACAATGTTTGTTCTTCCTATCCATGAACAGGGGATGTTTCTCTATTTTCTGAGGTCCTCTTCAATTTTCTTTTTCAGGGTTTTGTAATTTTCCTTGTATAGCTCTTTTACTTCATTCGTGAGATTAATTCCTAAGTATTTCATTTTTTTGGATGCTAGTGTGAAGGGTGTGGCTTCTGTTACCTCTCTTTCATTATTTTTATTGTTAGTGTATAGGAATGCTGTTGATTTTTGAGTACTGACTTTGTATCCAGCTACACTGCTGAATTTATTTATTATATCTAGGAGTTTTTCAATGGAGTTTTGGGGGTCTTCTATGTAAAGTATCATGTCATCTGTAAATAATGATAATTTAACTTCCTCTTTTCCTATCATTACTCCTTTTATTTCTCTCTCTTGTCTAATTGCTCTGGCTAGTATTTCCAGTACCATGTTGAATAGGAGTGGTGACAGGGGACATCCTTGTCTTGTACGTGATTTTATGGTAAAGGCTTTCAGTTGTTGGACATTTAGTATGATGCTGGCTGTAGGTTTGTCACAGATGGCCTTTATCATACTGAGGTAAAGGCAATCTATTCCAATTCTCTGTATGGTTCTTATCAAGAATGAGTGTTGGACCTTATCAAAAGCTTTTTCTGCATCTATAGAGATGATCATGTGGTTCTTCCTTTTGGCTCTATTGATATGGTGCATTACATTTATTGTTTTGCATATGTTGAACCATCCCTGCATTCCTGGGATGAATCCCACTTGGTCAGGGTGAATAATCTTCTTGATGATTTGCTGCATCCTGTTTGCTAATATTTTATTGAGAATTTTTGCATCTATGTTCATTAGGGAGATTGGCCTATAGTTCTCTTTTTTAGTTGAGTCTTTCTCAGGTTTTGGTACTAGAGTGATATTTGCTTCCAGGAATGACTTAGGAAGAATTGCTTCCCTTTCAATTTCATTGAAGAGTTTGAGGACTGTCGGCATTAAGTCTTCTTTGTATTTATTGTAGAATTCTGCAGTGAATCCATCTGGGCCTGGGCTCTCTTTTCTTGGCAAGGTCTTAATTACATTTTCAATTTAATTAATAGAAATTGCATTATTCAGTAGTTTTTCATCTTCCTGATCCAGTTTTGGCAGTTCATATGTATCTAGGAATCTGTCTATTTCTTCAGTATTATCAAACCTATGAGAGTAGAGGTTTTCAAAGTAGGTGTTGATGATCTTCTGTATTTCCACTGAGTCTGTGGTCATTTCATTCCTTATTGCATGAATTTAAGTTTTCTCTTTCCTTTTTAAAATAAGGTTGGCTAGGGGCTTATCAATTCTATTTATTCTTTCAAAGAACCAACTCTTTGATTCATTGATCCTTTGTACTGTTTTCTTAGTCTCTATTGCATTAATTTCTGCTCTAATCCTTATAATTTCCTCCCTTTTTTTGGCTTTGGCCTTGGCTTGCTCTTATTTTTCTAGATGTTTGAGTTGTAGCATCAGGTTGTTTATCTGTGTTCGTTCTGTCTTCCTGATGTGGGAACTCAGTGCAATAAATTTTCCTCTGAGGACTGCTTTCATTGCATCGCACAAATTCCAGTAAGTTGTGTTTGTATTTTCATTTGCTTGTAGATAATGTTTAATTTCTTATTTAATTTCCTCTGTGACCCACTAATTGCTCAAGAGTGTATTACTCAGTTTCCATGTGTTTGTGAGGTTTTTGCAGTTGCTTGTGTCATTAATTTCTAATTTCATGGTACTATGATCCGATAACATGCATGGGATAATTTCAATTCTTTTGCATTTACTTAAATATGTTCTGTGGGCTAGTATATGGTCTATTTTAGAGAATGTCCCGTGTACTGCTGAGAACAATGTATATTCTGATGTTGTTGGATGGAAAACTCTATATACATCTATCAAGTCCATTTCTTCACAGGTAGGATTCAGTTCTGTTATTTGTTTGCTGATTTTCTGTTTAGTTGATCTGTCCCTCTGTGTCAATGGTGTGTTGAAAACTCCTGTTATAATTGTGTTATTGCTTACTTGACTTTTCATTTCTGTTAATATTTGCTCTGTGTAGCTGGGTTCTCTGGAATTTGGTGCATATATATTTAAGATTGTTATCTCTTCCTCTTGAAGTTTTCCCCTAACGAGTATGTAGTGACCTTCTTTATCTCTTTGGATCATTTTTGGTTTGAAGTTCAAATTGTCTGCGAACAGGATTGCCACTCCTGCTTATTTTGTTTTCCAGTTGTGTGAAGTACTGTGTTCCACACTTTGACTTTCAGTCTATGGGTTTCCTTTTGAGTAAGATGGGTTTCTTGTAGACAGCATATGGTTGGATGTTGTTTCTTCATCCTTTCTGCCAGTCTGTTTCTTTTGATTGGTGAGTTGAGGCCATTTATATTAATGGTTATAACTGTTATATATTGGTTTATTTTCGACATGTTATCTTTCTGCTGTTGTATCTTTAGCTTTGCATTCTATTTAATTGTCTACTTGTTTGGTGGGTTTATGCTATGTGTATCTAGAATATCTTTCAGTATTCCTTGTAGGGTTGGTTTTGTGGTCATGAAATTTTTCAGCTGTTCTTTGTCATGGAAGTATCTCATTTCTCCATCCATTTTGAAGGACAGTTTTGCAGGGTACCTCAGTCTGGGTTGGAAGTGGTTTTCCTTTAGGTTCTGAAATACTTCACTGCATGCTCTTCTTGACTTCATTGTTTGTGTTGAGAAGTCTGCTGTGATTCTGATAGGTTTTCCTTTATGGGTGATCTGTCTTTTCTCTTTAACAGCTTTTAGTATTCTGTTCTTATGGTGGGTTTCTGGGATGGTGATTATTATGTGTCTGGGTGTAGTTTTATTTTGGTTATGGCTATTTGGAGTTCTATATGCTTCGCTAATCCAAATGTCAGTTTCCATTCTCATGTTTGGGAAGTTTTCACCTATTACTTCTGTAAATATCTTCTTGATATCATTTTGGCTGTCCCCTTCTTTTTCATTTATCCCTATTAATCTTATGTTATTTTTCTTTGCATCATCTTGCAGCTGTTGAATTGTTATTTCCTGATTCTTTGTTATTTTTAAAAGATCTTTCCTTTCCTGTTCACTAGCTGTGGTCTTATCTTCGAGGTCTGAAATTCTATCTTCAGTTTCACTGAGACTTTTTTTACAGCTTTCAATAGAATTTTTGATTTCCTGTATATCTCTTTGAATCTGCTTTATGCATTCTCTTTGTTACTTATAGTGTTCATTCAGGGATTCTATTTGTTTGCTTTGTTCCTCTAATTTTTTAGCTGTGTCTTCACTAGATGTGTTCACTATTTCTTTCACTACTTTTATCATTTCTTCTTTTACCTGGGCAATTATTTCTAATTTGAATTTCTCCATAGTTTCCCCTAGTTGCTTCTTTACTTCAGTTGATATCATTTCAGTCATTTCAGGTGTATGGCTTCTATTTTTTTCTATGTACCTGGCTCCCAGGCTTTCTTTGGATGGGCTGATGATTTGAGCCTGCCTTTTGATCTTTCTTTTTGTCATTTTTTCTTTATTTCCTTGGTTTGAGTGATGTTCCAAAGCTTCCTCTGGGTGTTTTGCAAATTTCCTCCTGCAC
>PVJX010035231.1:0-18363 GCA_004027295.1 Dolichotis patagonum | reverse complement strand
CGCCCCGTCTCTCAATCCTTCCCCTAGCCCCGCCCACAGCCCACAAGGCCACACCTCCCAGCCTTCCTTAGCCCCACCCCATTCCTGCAGCTCTGCCCCCCCAGGCCCCACCTGTACCGTACCCTGTCAGGCTCTGCACCCGCAGTGGGTGCTGGTGCTGAATCAGCTGTACTTGACTTTCAGCACCCTGGGAGGAGGATGAGATCCGTAGGGACCGAGTGGAGCCCCAGAGTGTGTCTCTGTCGTGGCGGGAGCCCATTCCAGCTGGAGCCCTTGGGGCCAACGGCACGGAGTATGAGATCCGGTACTACGAGAAGGTGAGTCGGTCAGCAGGCTGGCCCCTCGCTGATCTGACCGGGCTTGCTCTGCTTCCTCCCTCCTCCCAGCAGAAACCCCTTTTCGGTTTTTTTTTCTTGCGAGCTACTCACCAGCCTCCCAGGCAGCCTCCTCTTCCCTCCTGGACCCCTGCTCCTCCCCTTGCAGTGAAATCCTCCTTAGCCAGTCGCATCTCCACGTTCACGCTTTGGCCTAGCGTTTCCTGTTGACAAAGAGCTTTGGGGCCTGGTCCACATTTTGTGCGGCTTAGTATTATACATACCATCTGCAGAACTCATTAAAAAGGAAAGAACACGGAAATATATTGTTTCAATTTTTACAAAAGTGGCTGACCATGGTGGCACATTACTAGGTTGGGCGGTAGGCTGCTAAATGTCTTGTCAGACAGCTCTCCAGAACCATGAATGCATGAATTATCATTTCACAGACACTAAGGATGTGTATGTAGCACAGAATTTATAATTACAATAAAATGCAACTTATTATAAACTCCATAAAGCCAATCCCGTATTTTAGATGCTTTTGCTTATTTTTTCAAAAAAAATTTTTTTAAGACAATCTCACTGTGTTTGCTAGACTCAGGGAATCCTCCTGTCTCAGCCTCCTGAGTAGTAGGTGGAACTACAGGCAGGTCACCAAGCCTGGCATTTTCTCCTCTTCTCTTTATTCATTTTTAATCTGTGGTTGTAGTTCAGCCATGATTTTACACATGGAGTTACATCCCAGGCCACTCTCTTTCCCCCATAAATTGATTGTCTTAAAGTCTGAGATGTAATCTGCTGTTAAACTGCTTCTCACCTCAGTGCAGATTAAATTCATTAAGGTGAAAGCTCTTCCCACATCTGCACTACATGTGTCAGAACTCTGCTCACTCCTTAGTGATGCGTGGGGCTTCTTTGCTGAATCAGATAAAAGCTTTTGAATATTGGAAGTCCCTTGAGAGCTGTGAGTATGTGTGAGTGTGTGTGTGGGGGGGTGGTAACCAGGAAGAAAGAGGAAGTTCTGAATCACTACTGGATGTGTGACCTGGGTGACCCATAGGATGGGGTGTCACTGGCTGCGATACAGGACAGCAGAGGAAGAGGAGCAGGGTGGGGAGAGATGCTAAGCTTGGTTTGTTCCTGCAGCCTTCCAGGAGCCTGCAGGATACAAGTCTGAACCCTAAGGTAGAGCCTGAGCTGGGCTGAGGAGACTTGGTAGCTGATGACAGTAGAATATGTGTGTGGAGAGTAGCCAGGACAGGGCCCTGAGGACTACAGGTGTCTAGGACACAACTAGGTACACTGCTGATGCTTAGATAGGAAACTGTGAAGATAATTTGAAGATTAGACCACTCACAAGAGTGGCAAGGCTGAGCTGGCTAGATACTCATAGTCCCTTACTCAGAAATATAAATTGCTAGAAGCAAAACCCTCAAAAGAAGGGCAAGGACAGCCCTTGGTGGATATGACGGTACACACCTGGAATCCTAGCCCTTGTGAGGCTGAGGTAGGAGGATCATGAGTTGAGGCTACTCTGGATGCCTTAGCATAACCCTGTCTCAAAAATACACTCGTACATGCGTACAACATATTTAAAAGAAGAAGAGCACTATGAAAGGGACCCTAAGCGAAGTACTGCTGGGTCACTAGGTCTGGAAAGATGTCAGGGACTCTTTTCTGGAGTTTCGGTTCTCATCTGCACTTCTCTCTGCCCACCAGCCCGACCTCTCCTGAGGGGCTTTCTTGCAGCCCTTGCTCCTTCCTTCTCCCAATCTCACGGGTCCTGCAGCTTTTGCCTCTCTGTCTTTCAAAGGGTTGTTCAGATGCTAGAAGGGGGATTCCAATTGGCCCGACTTGTCCTCCCAATTTGGGAATGCCTTGGCCAAAGAATCGGGGCCACAGGGTGTCAGACAGAGGGTGCTTTCTGGTGCCTCCAGTAAGGTGTGGGGAGAGACACTGTGATGGGAGGAGCATCGTTAGGACATGCCACAGGGTGATATAGAGTAAAGCGCTGGCCTGCTGGGATTCAGGTGTCACCTGACCTATCCCTGATGTGAACCTAACCTAGTAAAAAGGAGAGGACAGGCTGGTTCCTCCTATTGTAGGAGCATGGGCCCCAGCACAGCGGCTGGCAGTAGGTGGCCCCATAGCAGTAACGGCCATTGCTCTCTTTACTAGCTGACCCCAGTTTTCTTATCTGGGAAACAAAAACAAAACAAACTTCATAACACCTCTTGTCCTGGGCCTTGCAGGACAGTTGTGAAAATCAGTTGAGAAGGAAGATCAAGGGCCAGTGCCTGGGCTTCGGCCCAGCTCGCCCCTAGACCACCAGGCCACAACAGCCATCATCCTGTCATTCCTAAGGAGGTGTTGTGACTTCTCTAAAGCTTCTCTTAGGCAGAGTGAGGCTCTTCTCAGCCATAGGTACCCTGAATATGGGGTAAAACTGTGGTGGGGACAGATGTTGGGGATCCCATGGAAGAGAACTCCACAGTCACCAGGATCATCAGGGTCAGGTCCCCCCAACCCATGTGGGCCTGAGGCTACTTCTCCCACCTCCTTGCTGCCTTCTTCCCACCCTCCTCCCAAGAGAGTGAGTCAGTCACCGGATCTGGGCCTCACTTCTCTGTCTTCTCCAGGGTCAAAGTGAGCATGCTTACTCCATGGTGAAGACTGGGACACCTGCGGTCACCGTCACCAACCTGAAGCCAGCTACCCGCTACGTCTTCCAGATCCGGGCTACTTCACCAGGGCCCTCCTGGGAGTCCCAGAGCTTCAACCCCAGCATCGAAGTACAGACCCCAGGGGAGGGTAAGTAATGTACGCAGGACATGGACAGGCCTGGGCTCAGAGGGCCTGACCCAGAGGTAGCAGGAGACACATAGAGGGTGAGAGTTAGGTGTGTCACCACCAAAGCCTGCAAAGTAGTGAAATCACAGCCTAATTCATTAAGAAACCTGGGCTGGGGTTTAGCTCAGTGGCACAAGTGCCTGCCTGGCAAGCATGAGGTCATGAGTTCGATCCCCGGTACCAAACAAAACAAAACAAAAACAAATAAACAAAAAAGCCTCCAAAACATTAAGAAACTTGGGATCCACTGACATGAACTCCATAGGGTACCTGCCCTGGAGGAGCTCACAGAAAAAGTTTGGGGCAAGCAGTACACCTGGCTCAGCTGGTGCCAGCCTCCTCAGGGAGTGGGTCCCATGCTCTGTGGTAACATCCTGTGCCCTCTCCACGATCCAGCCTCTCTCTTGGGAGGAGTTTATAGTCTCGTAGCCACCTCTCGCTCTGACAGGTAGATCTGCTGTTCTTCTTGCTCTTGCCATGATACAGACCCACTGTGGGGCACCGTCCCTTTGTCCCGTGTGAAGCATGTGTCACTGAAGCTTAGGGATGTGAAGGGGATTAGGCTACAGCAACTAACAAAGTGAAACAAGCGTTGCACACTTTAAATAGGTCATTTGACTGCGATGGGAATTACACCTCAATAAAGTTCTTGTAAAAACAAAACAAAAGTTCAACAGTAGATACCCTGATCTTAAAATATCTCTGGCTTCTCCATGATACCACGCTCCCCTGCTGCCCTCTGCATCCCTCCCTGCTCCCTCTTCTTCCCCGACCAACCCCAAAGTCCCTTTCATGGCCTGCTCAGAACAGTTTAGCTCCCGCTTTTGTTGTTTTGCCTGCTGCTAACCCAGCCCCCAGGATCTCACCTCTATCTACCGTGAGCAGCTCATGAAAGTATTTTCCTGAACAAAGGCAGTTCCCCCTAAGAGGCATTCTGGCACCAGCTGTCAAGATAATAATTCTTTCCACCTGGTGCATGACTCTAATCCAAGATAGGAAGAGCTCTGAGCCCAAAGGGAGGTGGAGATAAAATGTTGAGAGAATCTGAGTTCCGGGAAGGAAGGCAGCACTTCTGCTCAAACGCCTGGCGTTAGCCAGGTGCTGGGAAGAGGAGATTAGAGCCATGGCTGGAGGCTGGAGAACATCTGAACCAGTGACCAGAGGCGGGGAAGGCCACTGGAGGAGGCCTGGGTGGAGGAAGCCATGGGAACAAAAGCCCATGGATTGGCCTGGAGGGAATGTGGTGGGAGCAGGGACAGGGGCTGTGGAGAGGGACTGATAATTTCCATTCATTCCCTGCCTCTTTGTTGGTAGAGACTGCTCAGATCCCAGCCTCCCTTGCTGTGGCTCTGGCTATGGGGGGATCTGGTCTGTGACCCTGTCTGTGAGCAATTTTCCCAAAGAGCTGTGACCCCCGAATCAGAATTTTATTCTTAGACCGGGTCTCTCCGTGTGGTCCAGGCTGGCCTTGAACTTTCTCTGTAGCCCAGGATGGCCTCAGACTTCTGCCACTGAGGAGACTAAGGCATAAGGATTGCCTTGGTCCGCCGAGTGCTGGGATTACAGACGAGGAAGGACTTCAGGATTTTGATGCAGGATTCTGTATCGCTGTTGGGTTACTGTTATGGTTGTATAACAAACACGCCACAGTTCAGCGGCGATACATAACAGGAGTGTATTGTTCTGAGGGTCAGGAACTTGCTGCCACTTAGCCAGTCACCTTGGCTCAGGGTCTCCTCTGGGGCTGTCCCCTGGGCTGCTGTCACCTCAGGGCTGACTCAGGTTTTCTCTGCTGTGGCTTGCGTGTGCCGTGTGCATTTGCTGCTCTGCTGGCCCCTCAGAGCTGTTTCGTGCTGCGCTGGACTCCTTCAGAGACTGCAAGAGAGAGGTGGACGGGAGGCACCAAGCCAGGAGCCATAGGCTGTTGTCACCTGAGAGTGGAAATGGCTTCCTGTCACATTTGCCATACTCTGTTCATTAGAAGTTAGTCACTAAACCCAGCCTGTACTCAAGGGATGAAGACCAAGGAGGTCATCATCTGGAGAGCCACACAGAGCCTGCCTGGCACAGCTGGCTTTCCTTTTCTGTTTTGTGCCCACGAGTGCCTGATTTCAGACACTTCTTGGCATCTCCACTCACCTTCTGCCACCAGTCAGACCTGGGCCCTGTTCACCTCTGGAGGCCTGGGCTCTGAAATGCCCTTTTAGATCCCTCCTTGTGGGCCTCTAACTTTCCCTTCTTCTCCTGCTTTTCCTCACTTGCTCTGTGACTTCTCAAAGGCAGCTCTCTGGGTCCCGCCTCATCTCTCAGGCTTTGGGCACCCTCACCCCCATTCCTGTCTGCTCAAATCCTACGAGTTTCTGGGTGCAGAAATGCTCCCAGCTCTGCCAACCTCACATCCTGTATGCCTGCCTCCTACCTGCTGGTCCATACCTGGGCCACTCTCCTTCTTCTGCCCCATACCAAGGTTGCCTACAGGCATGTTTTTCCACTCGGTTCAGTCTTCAGGGATTAGGACGTCTGCTGGTGTGTGTGTGTGTGTGTGTGTGTGTGTGTGTGTGTGTGTGTGTCTGGCTTTTTTTTTTTCTGTGTGTTTTTTTTAAATTCGCGACAGTGTCTCAGTATGTTGCACAAGCTGGCCTCAGACTGGTGATCCTCCCAGTTCAGCCTCCCAAATAGCCAGCTTCCAGTTGTGCACCACCTAGACCCGGGCCTTCCCGCTTCTTGAGTACCTCCCCTCCATCCCCATGCCCCACTCAGAAGATAACAGGAGTGTATTGTATCTACACCCTGTTCCGTGGTTCCCTGTCACCCTCAGGATGAATTTTCCACTCTTCAGCATGGAATTCCAGACCATATTTTCCCTCAGTTCCCATCACCTCTCTGGCCCCCAGCATCTGTCTTGCTACCGTCTTCTCCCATGTAGTCTGTTGTTGGCCACATGGGCAATTTACCATTTTCTATACCCGTGTGTGTGTCTGGGTCTAGAAGTCATCAGGCTACCTTCAGGCGTGTGTCTCTTCTGCAAAGCTTCCTCATTGGCTTTAGGAAGGAACTGCTGGGCCTCTGCTCAGCTCTGTTTTCCTCTATTTTCATCTGCAGTTAAAATTTTGTTTCTGTTTTCCAGCTGGGGTCTGCACACTGCTCCAGGGCAAGGACTGTGCCTCATTCACATGTTGAATGATGGATGGATAGAGGGAGGGATGCTTGGATGGATGGATGGATGGATAGATGGGCAGAAGGATAGGGTTCTGTGGACCCATCCTCAAGAAATACTTCAAAGCAGAAGCTCAGGCAGAGGCTTCTTGATTCAAGTTCAAATCTTGGTCACCATATAGTAGCTATGTGACCTTGGACCAATTCTATAACTTTTCACAATCTTGGTTTCCACTGCATGGAGACAATAACAGTTTGCTGGGCTGTTGTGCTGAAGAAACAGGCTAACAGAGTTCAGGAACAGCGTCATGCTGACTGTGTGTTTAACACTGGCTCTTATTATGGGTCTTGAGTATCCGGATCAGAGGTGGGAGCTCAGCAGAGACCATTCCCTGGGCAGCTTCCTTATCGTGCCCCTCTGAAGGCACCGAGGGCTGCCTGTACCCATGTCTGGGTTCCTGCTCCTCCCTGAGAGCTGGGGTACGGTGGAGACACCCTGCCTGGCACTCCAGGTGCCGCTCTGGACAGTGCCGCCACCTTGGTCCCTCTGCTGCTAGAAGGCAGTGCTGAGTGCAGAGGTTTGGAGGGAATTTTCCTGTGGGGTGAGGACAAGAATCTATCCTGGGGCCTGCCCAAGAAACCTGCTTCTCTGCCTGCTTCAACCTTTTGGTTTTCCTCCCAGCCACTTCAGGGTCCAGAGACCAGAGCCCTGCAGTTGTTGTCACTGTGGTGACCATCTCAGCCCTCCTCGTCCTGGGCTCTGTGATGAGTGTCCTGGCCATTTGGAGGAGGTAGGTGGCTGGTCCTAGACTGAGGGACCCTGGTGAGTGTGTTCCCCTGTGCACATTAACATACGCCCATATTCACCTGTATCTGCACCTGCTTCATACACAGGCTGATTTGCACACACTCAGGCACTGCTGTGTAGATACAGCTGTGACCAGTGTGATCCCTCCCCCACGCACGGCTTCTGCGGCAGCTACCACAACGCACACGCTCAGCTGCTCTGGGATGAAGGGATTAGCTCCTTAACTCATTAAATGTCAGAAGGCATCACTGAGGATGGAATCAAGCTCTGGCTGCTCTAGCGTGATTATGATTCTCCTGAGGTGTTCAGAGGCCCCCAGCCCCTGTCCCCAAGGGATCTGGAGATTGCTGAACACAAGCAAAGAGAAGAAACAAAACAGAAAAAATGTGTGTGTGTGTGTGTGTGTGTGTGTGTGTGTGTGTGTGTAAAGACTGGGAACCCCATAAGCCAGAAAGAAGCTAGCAGGAGAGGGGGCAGAGGAAGGGAGAGATGTAGAACTTGAGTCTGGAAGAGAGAAGATTCTGGCCTTTTCATAAGCAGCACAGGCCTCACCCCTGCTTTTCCCCAGGGCCCCAGGCTTGCAGAGGTCCCTGGTGATAGCAGACTGCAGCAGAGGTCAACAAGCTGGAGACTGTGGGAAGTCTGTATGCAGTGGGTGGTAGAGGGAGCAGAGGAAAAATGGGCTGGCCAGGGGCCACATCTCAGCCCTCACAGCCACCTGGGACTACCTCTGTGGTGCAGGGGTAGATACTGTTGATTTGGTGCCATCTGTTTCCATGGCCTTAACTAAGACACTGACAGGGACTGAAGCTGAGTCAAGAAGGTAGGCCAAGAGCAGGGAGTGCTGTGCTCCCCGAGCTGCAAGACCTACAGGCCTGTGCTAGACGTGTTGGAAAGCAGGGGTGGGCAGCTGCCGAGAGCATCTGTCCTGGGGGACCTCCAGCAGGGAAGTATCTGTCCTTTGGGTGTCGAGACTCTTAGAGGCAGGAGGAAGGTGAGAGAGCAAAGCGCTGCAATCCCAGAGCAGACCCCAGCAGTTCTGAGGAGCCAGGCGCCCTGGAGCAGGCAGTGAACCAACAGCAGGCCCATATTCGCCACCACCACTGCAGTGGGGAGAAGTGGCCAGGCTGAGGGTCAAGAGACTCACTGCTCCACATGCAAGCCCACCTCGCAGACTCTGACATCTTCACTGTGCCTCCTTCCTGTCCCTCAGTGCCTGCTCTGTGCCGTGGTCCACTCACTTCTACTCCTGCCTCTGTGTTCCATGCTGGCCCACTGGCTTCTCACTAGAGGGTTGCACCCTGAGCTTTTAACTATCATCGCTGCATGGTCTTCTTTTTTCTTTGCTTCTTTCTTTTCTTTTCTTTTCTTTTTTTTTTTTTTTTGAGAGAAGGTCTTACTGTATAGTGAGGATAATCAAATGGATCTGTGTTGCTCATTACTTTAAAACAGTTTGCATCATGGACTATCAATACTCTACATCACAACACTGGCAATTTTAGGTTTTATCAGATGTCTAAGTGTGCACTTTTATCTCCCCATCTTTTTTTGGTACTGGGGATCAAACTCATGACCTTGCAAGCAGGTGCTCAATGCCACTGAGCTAAATCCCCGGCCCCTATCTCTGCATCTTGGTATTGGCATTTCCATGAACTCCGTGGAGCAACTTCGCCATCCTCCTTTCTGCCATCCAGCAGTCTCCAAGCCCTGAGGCCTGTCTCCTTTCTGGTCCTGGCGTGGTCACCCCCCAGCCTGAGCCATTACCGGCCTCCTGCAGGGACCACAGAGCACTCTGCACTCAGCAGCTGGGATGATCTTTCTAAAATGCAAATTGGAGCACAGTACTCCCCTGCTGGAGGTCCCCAGACACTGCCTCTGCTCCCAGAATAAAGGGCAGTGTCTTTATCTGGCCCAGCAAGACCCTGCCTGGGGGCAACAAATGCTTGCCTGTGGCTCTATTGATTGTGACTCAGGCCTTTGATCCATGACTGCCTCTTGTCTCAAGATTTCTGTGATGATCCCAGTGGGTCAGGTGGTCCACTGTGGTCTGTAGTTACTGCCTTCTCCTTTGCACCTGAGGATATGCAGGCAGGAGCAGCTTACCACAAGTCAGAGGTATGGATTTGGGAGCCTCTGGAGTCACGGAGCGTTTTCATTATATCTCACAGTGGCAGTAACTGGGAAAGGTGATGGTGGTGCAGACCTGGCCTGGGGCTTGGCTGTATGTGTACATGGGCCAAACCATGGAGAAGAGGGATGGGTAGCAAGAAACGAAAAGAAATAGAGAAGGAATGATAGAGAAGTCTTCCAACCAGCAGAACAAGAGGTCCCTTCCCAGGGTGAAGGCCTTGTTATTTGGGATATAAAAGTGTTTTCCTGGGTGCTGAAGTGGGAAGGCTGGAGTGGCTTGGTGAAGGGGTTCTCTGCACCCACAGGCCCTGCAATTACGGCAAAGGAGGTGGCGACGCCCATGAGGAAGAGGAACTGTACTTCCACTGTGAGTTGTGGGGTCACCAGGTGGGGTTGGCTTCACCCACCTCTCTGCTCACCACCCTTTCACTCACCCTTCCTACTCCAGCCATGACGCCCTCACGCTGGAGCTTTCTTTTTTCCCTGTGTTTTCAGTCAAAGTCCCAACACGTCGCACTTTCCTGGACCCCCAGAGCTGTGGGGACCTGCTGCAGGCTGTGCATCTGTTCACCAAGGAGCTGGATGCGAAAAGCATCACACTGGAGAGGAGCCTGGGAACAGGTGAGCTGGGTACCAAGGTCACCCACTGAGAAGCCTGCCCGTCTCGTTCCACCCACCAGTCCCTGTCCTCAGGCAGGCACCTCCTGAGTCTTAGACCCGAGTCTGGGGGCTCCTCTCCACACTGACCTGCGCTGTTTGCCCACCAGAGGGGTCTATGACTCTGTCTACCCTCTGGGATCACCAGGGTCAGTCTAAGACTTCTCTACCCAGTCCCACTCAGGGTTAGCCACTGCAGTCTGCTGCTGGCCATTTAGTGCCTGGCCTTTAAGAGGCAGCAGGAGGGACCTTTATAAGCTGAGTTCTGGTTGTGGTGCTGCCACCAATGAGCTGCATCACCAAGGCATGATCCTCTTCTGCTTGAAGCCTCAGTTTCTCATCAGTAAGATGGGCATGACCCTGCCTCATCCAAGCGATGTGGTGAGCTTGCTCGCTCAGGTCAGTCTCCTCCTGACTTTCTACCTGTCCACGGACCATCAGCCCCGTGTGATCAGAGAAACCCAGCTCTTTCACCAGAAGCCCAACATTCTCCTGACACTGTCACAAAGGGCAGAATAGATGTCATCATCACCTGTCCTGGCTCATGCTGGGCTTAATGGCCTGTAAGGGGCCATTGCAGTGTCATAGTCAAAGCTTTGTAGAGAAGGAAACTGAGGCTCAGGGAGGGAAAGAGGTGAAGCCCAGGGTCACACTGCTGGTACTCAAGTTACCAGGATGGAAACTCAGGAGTTCCACACCCCAGGCCAGAGTCACTGTGTCCTTGGTTCATGCTACCACATTGGACTGGGAGCAGGTGTGGTCTTTAGGGGGCCAACTGAGGTGCTGTCTCCCCCCAGGGCGGTTTGGGGACCTGTGCTGTGGCTGCTTGCAGTTACCTGGCCGCCAAGAGCTGCCTGTGGCTGTACACACTCTGAGAGATGGCTGCTCAGACTCGCAAAGGCTCAGCTTCCTGGCCGAGGCTCTCACCCTGGGCCAGTTTGACCACAGCCACATTGTGCGACTGGAGGGTGTCGTTACCCGAGGTGGGCCTGCCTGGTGTTCCACTTTCTGCTGCACATGTAAAGGACAGTGGGGTGGTGGTGGGGGCTCCAGCAGTCATGGAGGAGGGAGCCTAGACATGGGTCTTAGTTTGCTTTCACTGATCCAGAGTGACCCCTCTCCTGGAGTGACCACTCACCTGTAGTCACTTTCTGACTTACAGTGCCACTGGGGATTGACCTTGGGTGATTTAACTAACTTGTAGTTCCTGGTCTTGGCCTCTGTTCCCCTATAGATACCTCTTTTGCTATTCTGCCTGGGGGATCTGGGTTGAGCAGAAGAGCAGAAAGATTAGGGAGCTTGATGCTGGTTCTGGCCATGTGAGCCAAGATGGGGGCCCCGTGGAGGGAGTGTGTGGGTGCACAGAGTAGCTAGGCAACTTAGTGTGTGTGTCCCCACCCCTGGCACAGGAAGCCCCTTGATGATTGTTACTGAGTACATGGGCCTTGGGGCCCTGGACAGCTTCCTCAGGGTGAGTGGCCTGGGCCCCGGGGGGTATGGATGGCCAGCTTATTCTTGGTCTTTCACTTCCTCCTTGGTGGGCTTGGAATTGCTATCATCCCCCCTGGCCAGACTGACCTAGGGGTCACAGGGTACACTGAATCCCAGTGAGGGCTGCGTGACCTCCCTAGAGTCCACAGAACTAGGAGATCTGAGCACAAAGCCCTGGCCTCAGTCTCCCCCCATCTGCAGCATCATGAGGGGCAGCTGGTGGCTGAGCAGCTGATGGGACTTCTGCCTGGACTGGCATCAGCCATGAAGTATCTGTCAGAGATGGGCTATGTTCACCGGGGCCTTGCCGCCCGCCGAGTGCTGGTCAGCAGCGGCCTCATCTGTAAGCTCTCGGGCTTTGGGCGGGGCCCCCGAGACCGAGCTGAGGCTGTCTACACCACCATGGTGAGAGGTCCTTTTCCCAGCAGTCTCTGTCTGCCCCCGCCAAGCCCCTCCCCTGCTGTCAAGGTCCCTCTGTACCCTGCCCCTCTACCCTGATGGTCCTGAGTTAATGCCACTGTGGGGCCCCCCGTGGTCAGCTGGGTTGGCTTCCCCAAGTGCGAAGCTGGGAATGGGGGGCTGCCTAGGAGAATGATGGGTGGGGCTGAATGTGGGGTGGGGAAGCCTGGCTGTGACTCAGTTCCTTCCTGCCCTGGCCTGCCTGCCCACCAACAGAGTGGCCGGAGCCCAGCGCTCTGGGCTGCCCCTGAGACGCTTCAGTTTGGCCACTTCAGCTCTGCCAGTGATGTGTGGAGCTTTGGTGTCGTCATGTGGGAGGTGATGGCCTTTGGCGAGAGGCCCTACTGGGACATGTCTGGCCAAGATGTGAGTGACCTATGGCTCCAGCTCCTTGACTTTGACATGTCACCTCCTAGCTCCAGGTCCCTTTTCTGTGTTTATTTGCTTCCCATCCTGCCTGGCCACTACCTGAGTCCTCCTTAGAGTGCGTGCGTGTGCGCGCGTGTGTGTGTGTGTGTGTGTGTGTGTGTGTTGGGGGGACCTGAAGTCTCTTCTCTGCTCCCCATCACCACGGCCCAGGTGATCAAGGCCGTGGAAGATGGCTTCCGGCTGCCGCCCCCTAGGAACTGTCCCTCCCTTCTGCACCGACTGATGCTTGACTGCTGGCAGAAAGACCCAGGCGAGAGGCCTAGGTTCACCCAGATCCACAGCATCCTGAGCAAGATGGTGCAAGACCCAGAACCCTCGAAATGTGCCCCAACCGCCTGTCCCAGGTACCTTCCCACTGACACCCGTCCATACCGGGTTCAGCCCACCTCTCACCAGTCCGTGAATGGCTTCACCAGAGTCCCAAATGCCATACCTCACCTGTCTGGGTCCCACCGCTCAGCAGGTGCCCCAGATCTGACACCCCCACGTATCTCAGGTACATCTTCCCTCTTATCCACTGGTCTTGGATTTTGCCCCACATCTCTCTGTATAGTGAGCACTGACTGGATAAAGATATTTACAGTGCCCAGTATAGTTCCAATAATTAAAATAAGCGAATTTATTACCAGTTGTTCTAAATATGTGTCACCTGCCCTATCTGCATCCTAGTGCATCTTAGACTGTCCCAGATGCTACCAGGCAACCAGGCTCAACTCTCTACCTGCCTGAGTACCCTGAGCTTTGCCTTTTCTGGGCATGTCCCTGGGACTCAGCTGCCCTCCCTCTCCCCATCTTTCCCGGGTAGCAGCTAGGTCTGGGCACCAGATTCCACTGTTGGCTGACCACAGCTCCTCCTCCCCAGGCCTCCCACGCCCCTGGCAGACCGTGCCTTCTCCACCTTCCCCTCCTTTGGCTCTGTGGGGGCCTGGCTGGAGGCCCTGGACCTGTGCCGCTACAAGGACAGCTTTACAGCGGCTGGCTATGGGAGCTTGGAGGCTGTGGCTGAGATGACCTCCCAGTGAGTCTGAGAAGCCAAGACAGGGGCACTGCCCCTGCCTAGATGGGAAGCCCTTGCCTGTCCTGATTCTGCCGTGCCCCATCCAGAGGAAGGAGAGCAGAGGGCGATGTGGGAGGAGCAGAAGAGGGGTTGACAAGCTGGGTCTGAGCAGCCCTTGTTCCAGGGACCTGGTGAACCTGGGCATCTCCTCTGCTGAACATCGAGAGGCCCTCCTGAGTGGGATCAGCGCCCTGCAGGCTCGAGTGCTGCAGCTGCAGGGCCAGGGGGTGCAGGTGTGAGTGCCCCCTTTCTTCTAAGGCAGGCCCAGCAGGGGCCCCTGCCCAAGCAATGACCCTGGCAAATTTGGCTTCCCTTGGGTGGGAATGAACACTGTTTTTCCCTTTGAGTCCAGAGCTGGTTTGGGGCCACAGTGTCTCCCATTTCATTGCCTGCTTCTCCCATTTCCCTTCTGGCCTGGTGCCCCTGGAAAAGAGGTTCAAAACTGTGGGGAGGAAATCCAGGGTCTCAGGCACAGAGCTGGGGCAGAGATGGGGAGACAATAGATTTCACTTGCTCTGGCTCATGCCCCTCTGTCTTCCACACCCACTGGAGCTTGGGGCCTCCCCAGTGGGTGACCCCTTTTCCCACAGACTTTTTGTCCAGCCAGACAGCATGGGCCCCTGAGAGGCAGTGACCGCAGCTGCCGGGAATCTTGGCCGTGTGGGGCTGTGCTGGAGGAACATACTCCCTTTCTCCTGTTTCCCGGCTGGCTGAGGTGTGTCTGCACCCTGTCCTGAGGTCTAGGGAGGTCAAAGTGGTGCTGAGCTCAGGGGCTGGACCCCAAGGCCTAAGACTCAGGCGCTGGCTGTGTCCTCATCCTGGACTGGCAGTGCAGAATGAGTGGGAGGGTCCTGGCTGGACCGAGTGGTCCTGGTGCTCTTCTGGGGCTGCACAAGGTTCCCCATTTGCATTCACTTTATACGCTGCCTTGGTGGAGCATGAGGGGACATGTTCTTTCCGTGGAGATCCACAGCCTTGTTCAGCAGCCTGGGAAGTGGTGAAGAGGACACTGAGAAATGGCACTGTGCGATGGGGAGTCAGAAGTGAGGTGGAACCTGAACTGGGGAGGAGGATGGCTCTGGAGGGAGTCCTTGGCCTTGCCGTGTGGCACCAGCCTTCTTCTGTGGGGCAGTGCAGTGGATGCTCTCGAGGTGACCCTCTCATGCCAGCTTGGTCCCTGGGCCCCGCCTCTGTGAAGCATCTCTTCCTTCTGGCTTCTGCAGAGCCCTGGGAGAGCAGCTGTGTTGAGCCGATTCCAGGAATCCTTACCCAGCAGGCTCCTGCAGCAGTGGTGACTCTGTGGCCAGGGCCTGGATGTGATCAGGGCTGTGGAGGCAGAGTTTGTTCATGTCACCCGTGACATGCCTATTCCGGCTGTGTGGGGGGATGGGTTGGAAGGATGGGAGCAGGGTTGCAGGAGAGGTGAAGGAGACACAGAGCCTGGCACTGGGGGCTCAGACTGGTGGGGAGATGAACTCAGGTACAAGAAGTAATCAAGCTGCATTCCACCAGTGTCCAGGGCCCCCCAGGAGCCCTTGGGGTCAGTAAGAGGTGGGCTGGAGGGGCCAATGGACATGCTCTTGATGTGTGTGTACTGAGGGTTGTCCAGAAAGGGATCTTAGCTGAAGCATAAGTTGACAGAGCCTTGAGGAGAGGGATTTCTTTCCTTGAGGTGGGTTGAGATCTCAGCAGGCCAAAGACGAAAGGAGTCTCCGCAGGGACTCACTGAGAAGGAGCCGGGGGCCTGAAAGGCACAGTGCAGCTTTGGGGAGGGCCTGTGATGGAGGACAGTGACTCCCAGCAGTGCCTTTGGCCGCACCCTGCCAGTGGCAGCTCCTCCCTCCTTGGAGCCCCCACACCCACTCTGGGCTACCCCTCCTCTGAGACCCGCATCAGCTCGGTGGCTTTGGGGGTAGTGGGGCAGCCTAAGTACTGCTTCCACCTTTGACAGACACCCCCGCCTCTGCCTTCACCACCCTATCCAGGGAACTCTGGGGACCAGCGCCCTGACTCGGGTGGACAGAAGCTCACCCCTCACTAGCCACATCATTCTCTTAAGGTTGCAGTGCTCCCTCCCCCAGCTGTTCTGTGGAGGGACTCCTGGCTGTGTAGGAGGACTTCGGTGTCCAGGGTAGATCTCCCCTCCACTGAGGAGTGAGGTCCAGGATAGCTATGGGTTCCGGGCCTTAGCCCTGTGCAGGGCTGACCTGACGCAGGGCAGTGAGTCTTGGGGAGCCCTTTAAAGATCTATTTTTATATGGAACTTGTTCACTGGACAGAAGGAGGTGGTCTGTAACCCCCATCACCCCATCTGGGCCCACCCGGAGGGAGGGGCCCTATTGGGGAGGTGACTAATTTTGGAGATGTTTTTATATTTCTTGGGTTCTATATGCAGGACAAATAAAAACTTGTCTGTGATACTGTGCCTCTTTGAGTGGCAGTTTTTTACCCTCCAAGAAGTTTGTGGGAGGATTTCTTCACCCCCCTCCTGGGAAGGGGAATCCAGGGTGTCTATCTGAGGTCCCTCTGCATGGATGTGAAATAGACCCTATTCTTTTCATGATGTATGTCACAGGCTGGTGAGGACACATTTAGGGAACATGACATAATCGTGTGGTTAGGATATAGGGAACATTTTGGGTACCCTGGGGCTGTAAAAAATGGTGTCATCCAGCTTCCAGTGCAGTAATCCAAGGACAACATTCCTAAGGAGACGGTGGCCTTTCCTAAAATTGACTCTATAGAGGGCAGGGGCAGGAAATTAGTTGGATGCACATTCCTGATGCTGCTGGGAAGTGCAGGCTGAGATGTCTGAGATGCAGGTGGACATCGACCTGGAACCTGAAGCACAGATACGGGTTAGTGACAGAGCCTTAGGGTCTGAAGCCCAGTGGGGAGGTCACCTGGCTCAGTCTGTGCAGGACAGGGGAACCTGGGGAAACTCCAGCATTAGGAGCTAACTGGGTGGAGGGGGGACAGGAGGCAGAATGTGACAAACAGTGGGAGGGAGGGAGGCAAAGGACAGCAGAGGTTGACATTGCAGCCCAAGAAAGTGTCATGGCATGAAATAGAGAAACCGGGCAGCAGAGGATGAGGAGTGACTGTCAGGGTATTTTCAGGGACTGGATTCGCTGGTGTGGATCAGTCAAAGCACTGGAAACGGGGTGGTCTACCCAACAGGAACTGATGACCGCACCACTGTTGACTGGAAATCCAAGATCGCGGTGTCCTGCTGTGAAAGGGTTGTGAAGAAGGCTGTGCTCTGTCTCTCCTTGGCTTGTAGATGGCTGTCTTCTCCCTGTGTCTCTGCATGGCCTTCCCTCTCTTGGTCTCTGAGTCTCCGTTCTACAGCGACAACAGCCAGAGTGGACGGTCTATATTGGCCCATCCTAAAGCTTCATTTTAGCTTAATCTCCCCTTTACAAATTCTGTCTCCAAATAAGGTCATTTTCTGAGTTAGTAGGAGTTAGCATTTCTGCACTGGAGCCTGGGGTGGACCCAATCCAACCTCTAACAGTTCCCTTAACTATATGCCTGTGGGCCAGGGGAGGGGAGGCAAAGCCACATGAGCGAACTGGGGTGTGGAGCTTGGGAGTCTTTTGAGGTGCACTACTCAAAGGCAGGAGGAAGGGTGGGCTAAGATGGTGAGGCAGGAGTGCTGGAGCAGGCCCTGGTGCTGTGTGCACATGGCTTGCACACAGGCATGTGGTCCTGCAGGACATGTGTGTGTGCACTTGTCGCAGCAAGCCTTGGCCACCCTAGCCGACTCGCTAGAGCTCTTCTTCCTCCAGGCTGGCTGCTCCTGTTCACAGGCTGCGGAAGACATCTCACTCACCTGCATGGTCCAGGCCGTGCAGGGGCCTACTGTAGGGGCTGGGCAGTGCTGATCATTAACAGCCTGTTCCTCCTCTTGTCCCTGGAACCAACTGAGCTCTAGTTCACTGGGACACATGGAGACTAACATACCAGCTCCTTAATAAGCCTAACTGGAGAACGTTGCTTAACATGTGTCTTTGAATCTAAGATGCCATTAGCGTAAGATACAGGACTAGGAAAGACACATTCCCGCTAGTTAAACCATGTCATCCCATCTGGTTGGCAGACACCATCCCATTTTCGAAGACATCCAGAATGGTACATCAGGGACAGCATTTCCCATCATTCCCCTGAACTAGACCCTCCAGTGCCAGGCTGACTAGATGGCACAAGGCCTCCTCTGCTCACTCAGCTGCCACATGATGAAGGCAAGACCAGAGGTGCCTTTCTTGAGGGTAGGCAGATGTGGAGGAAGACTTAATACTGATTCAAGCAAGTTCTTTCTCCTCCCGCAATCCCATTAAATAAGCCACTGCTTCCTGTGAGGAGGAATGGGTGAAGAGTGGGCTAGGGATGCTAGGAATGTAGCTCAGCTAATCGGTCCTGGGAGACAGCATGCAACCAGGGGACAGAGGAACCCCCAAGTTCACAGGCTTGACTCGTGGGATGCGCTATTAATACTAGCAAGGTGTGAGCCACCAGGCAGACCTGTGTGGTCAGGCATTTTGTTTGTTTCTAAAACAGGGTCTCACTATGTAGCCCAGGCTGGTCTTGAACTCAAGGTGACCCTCCTGCCTCAGCCTCCGGAGTGCTGGACTTCCAGGTGTATACTCTATACCTGGCTATGGTCAGGAATTGAGGGATGGTGAATCCTTTGGGCAGTGAGCCTGCTGATCTTCTAGTTTGATGAGGTATTTGTCTTTGCTGAACACGTACTAGGCACCTACTAGTGGCCAGCACTGGGAAGTTAAGACCTCATTGCTTTTTTTTTTTTTTTTTTTTTAATTTTTTAATTTTATTTTAAAAGGCAGTAAAATTAAACACAACAAAACAGAACAGAATGGGACATAAGAAAGCATAAATTTCAAAGCTAGACAACCAGAGATCTTCACTATCTGTCATATTGTCTCTTGTTTTCTTCCAAATGGTTGTCCGTATCTTTGCATACGGGGAGCTCGTACTAAATAACATAG
>PVJX010035230.1:0-18384 GCA_004027295.1 Dolichotis patagonum | reverse complement strand
GTTCAGTGGTATTAAATATATTTCTAATGGTGTGCAACTGTCATCACCATCTATCTCCAGAACTCTCTTTCATCTGGTAAAACAAAAACTCTGTACCCAGTAAACAGTAATTCCTGTTCTATCCTCCCATAGACTCTGACAACCACTACTCTCCTTTCTGTCCCTATGATTAAGTGGAATCATACTGTATTTGTCTTTTCGTTACAGACTCTCCTCACTTAGCATAAAGACCTGAAGGATCATGCATGTTGTAACGTATCAAAATTTCTTTTCTTGCTGAGGCTGGACGATGTTTCTCAGTGGGAAGATATTATGATAGTGTTTTTAATCTATATTCCTTTTCCCAATTAAATGTAGCACCTGTGTTCCTCAAGTACAGTATGTTGGGGAAAGGGATTGGAAGCACAGACAGCCCTACAGAATGGAAATCCCTGGTGGCAGTAAGTGATCTGTTGGCTTTGGATAGGAGAGCACATAAGATATGTGACAGTTGATTTGACAGTTGGGCCTGGTCCCCAGCCATCACAGAGGCAACTGGTTGTGAATGGTAGAGTTAGATCACTGTCTAACCCTCTGTCAGAGGATGTGAATTGTCAAAGGTTGGTGGGAACATCCTGGGAAATATCTAGGAGTGTGTGAAATACATTATTGTTTTGAAATAAAAGTTTAGATTTGGATTCCCATTTTGTTTCAAGAATGTATGAATAACTAATAAATTTAAATCTTTATGTGCCTTGCAAGACCCCTTACCATGTTATGAAATTGGTTGCCTATTTTTGGTTGCTGCTACGGCGTTTCTCTCTGAAGTCAATATAAATGACTGGATCCTCCATTTTGCTTTGATCTAAGGCAGAACCCTAAAACCTGTCCGTGGCTCTTCCTTTGACTCTAGAGGATACTGGCAGTCACGAGGCTCCTCTCTGAACCTTATGGTCTTCCTTTGAGAAAGAACAGAACACTGGACCATTTCTATAGATTTGTTTTAGTGTTTAACACTATATGATTTCGATCATCTTTGAAATTTGTTGGTTATTTTTCCTTTTGTAAGTAGAAAGGTGGAAGATTAGTGTGTAAAATTAGAAACTTTTAATTGTAAGGCAGTTCGCACCAGGTTGCTGGTTGACTTTTTAAGTTGCTGTTTCTTTTACCTGTGTTGTATGGAAGAGCTCAAATAAATGTGCTGATCACAAATTCTATGCAAGAGTAGTCAATAACTTTCTTGCATTTTAACTCAAGACGAAGCAAGAGCTTTTTTAGAGCAGAGGGAGATGGCTGGGGTTGGCAGTGTGGAGGGTCTGGTTTCATGGGAAAATAATGAGGGGAAATTCAATATGCAAACATGTAACAAGAACCCAGTAAGGATCCACATCATTAATAACTCTTCCCCTCCATGTAGGAAATACAACACCAGTACTTGTAAACATATGTCTGAAGAAGTAACAGAAATAAAAATATCAAATGTAAGAGCATCCTGTCACTTTCTAAATGGCCTATTATAAAGGCATTATAACTTTAAGACACAACCCTTTATCTTTAATCTAGTTATGATAGTGAATGATAGTTAATATTGGTGAAATTTTTTAAATAATAGAAAACAACCTAGAGTTGATTATTTTTCTTGTGCTTTTTGTTTTGTTAACAAAATTTTTTTTCCAAAGAAAGAGAAAATAAATGACATCTGTATCATATATTAATACCTTTCCTCAAACACAGATATAGCCAATCAACCAATTTCCTAAGAATGAAATTATCCTTAGCATTTTGAAGGATTCTGGTTCCTAGGGTTGTTAATCCCTGGAAGGAATCAGAGACTTTCGAATCTCTGCGACATCTCTGAAAACAAGAGCTAAGCTAGTTTTCATGAAGGAAATATGACCAGACGTATTCCAGATACCATCTTTTGGTCTTGTTTTTATGTCAAGCTTACCTTTGTTATGAGTAACCAGCTCATACTGTTAAAGAACTATTTTTTTTCTACATGTTTATGACTGTCCTGTCAGACTCTTACTATCACCCTCAATCCTTGGACCAGGTTGTCCAGCCCACTACCTGGAGTATGGTTTTGTTACACCTACTTGCAGTGGTATACACTGACTTCCTGAGCTCCTACTATTCCGGTGGCACATGTAGAAAAATAATCCAGGTGTCAAAGAATGAATTTAGAAAACTTGTACTTTCTACTGAGTAGAATGCAGCCCCCCGCCCCAAAAAATTAGAGCTGTCCGAAAGAACAACCATGAAAACACATAACCTTGTCACATCCCTCCCACTTGCAGCTGTTAAGGTTTCCAAATGCAATTTATATGTACTATATAGTTTTGTTTTGTGACAGAGACTTGTCGATGTTACTCAGTTCTCCAACTCTAAGTAGATTCGCCTAGATTCTATTCTAAATCATCATGTGAAAAAACTGACTCCAGTGATCCTTCTTGATTCTTCTCTCAGTGGCTCCTGGATAGAGGGTTTCTCTGGAGCTCTTAGAGAGTAGGGCTGAGTTTGGAGCTCTTAAAGTAGTCAGATAGTGAGAGCCAGTGCTCTTCTAGTGTAACATCCATTAGCTTTTCATTCGTGAGTTGAAAATGGCACTAGGGATTAGCTTGGCCTGGGTTTCCAGAGTGAATTTACAAGATTAACCTCTAGAGGTATAGGAAGAAAATATTAGAACTTCAGTTCATTTTTACAGTAAAACATTTTAAGTTTTATTAATATAATGTATACATCGACATTTATATACCTTCACCCATTCTTTAGGTCAAAAGGCAGTGTGTTAAATAAGACATATGAGGTGCTGGAAGTGAGGAGTGGATTGCTCTCCACGTGCAGAGCTCCCCAGTTGTTCCCTCACTGTTCTTCAGGATGCTGCAGGGTATTTCTGTGTGTCCAGCTAAGTTAATCTGCAGAATATTAGTTATTTTCAATTACATTAATTTTCAACAGAAACAACAAAATGCCAAGTAGCTTTAAAAGAATTCTGGGGAAAAATCAAATATAAAATGTGTTAGGTATCACTATTTGTGCAAGCAAACACAAATGAACCATATACAAGATATATACAAGTATACACATGAACAGTATAAAACTGGAGAAGTTGATATTTCACTCTAAAATAAATTCTCGGGGTTAAATTATAAGTTGAAAACAATAACAATCTAAGTAGATTTTATAAGTTGGCCCATAATTCTCAAAACTGATGAATAATCGAAATACAGATTTACTTCTATTATCATTAAGAGTATTGAATATACTGGAGGAAATTGTATACTTGATCTTGAGACACTTCTTCAGGATAATATAAAGGTATCATAATTAGAAAAACATATATAACAAACTCTACATTTTGTCTTCAGTGTTTAATTCACCCAGTCTTTTCCTTTGATGCTGAGATTGAATCAAGTGCCTTGTGTGTGTTAAGCCTATGCTACCACTGAGCTGCACCCTAGTACCTCACCAAATGTTCTTAATAAAATTGAAGATGATACATGTTTTCAATCCTCTGTTGAAGGTTTTACTTGTGTATACAGAAGGTACGTATCTTCTGGAAACATTTGTTCTGCTCCCTAATTCTTGTCCTTCCTCTTTGCTTTTGTCTTAAAACAAGATTTTTTTTTTTTTTTTTTTTTACAGTATTGGGGATTGAACTCATAACCTCGTGCTTGCCAGGCAGGCACTTACGCTGCTGAGCTAAATTCCCAGCCCTCGATAAGATAATATGTTAAAAAATATATTATTCAAAATGAGTTTCTTTGTCAGAAAATGCTATTGAAGAAATTAGAGAAAATGTTGCCAAAATCCTGAAGAAACAAATAGCGTATGAGATTAGATCATAGAGTACAAAAGCTTTGGTCTATGTTTGGAAGAGTTCAGATCTAAACTGTGAAGGTAGTTTGTTTCTGTTTCACTGATGAAATATATTAAGAGCTTCTTTTTGATGACCTCCCCCCACCCCAGAGACTTACGCACAGTGTTATGAAAATGTTTTTATGGAAAAAAAAGAAACCTGAACAGTGTTTCCTCTTAACAACTAACTGTTTCATAGAGAAAGATGCCAGGGTAAAATCACAAGAGATGAATTTATTCACTACATTATTGATAAGCAAGATGCAACAGCCAGGATGTGGAAACCAGAATTGCACACTTTTTCAGAATGTTACTAATGAGGTTAATTTTATAAAAACAAACCTTTGACATCTTGTGTAGTAGAAGCCATAGAATGCCAAATTTCTAGCTGACAAAGGTGAAAATCCTTTGTACCTCACAAAAGTTTGCTGGTTATCATGCTAAAAGTTGTTAGACTTATAGATAAGGTACACTCTTTTTCCTTTTATAAAAAAGAAAACGTCCCTAATTTTGTTAACCATTTCTGTGATAATAACCAATTTGAGGAGTATGCCTCACAGCAGAAGAAAACAGCACCTAAATACAATGAATCTAATGTTTCAAGATACATGTGTCATTTTAAGAAGAAAAGAAGCCATAAAGAAACTTACATTTAGAGTTAATGTCAAAAAAAGTGTTTAGAAATGTTTATATTATGCATAATTTTATAGCTTTAAACTGTGACAACCATTAAAATCTAGATATTATAAAATAAATTAGATTTAGAATAAAACTTCCAGATTAGTATATTACAAATAAACCTAAATTTTCAAACATAATGAAGCATATTCAGTCATTATTAAATTATCTAATAAGACAACAAGTTGGTACTATTAAATATAATTTAAGAAAAATTTAAGTTTTGTTTTGTATTCACCCCATGCTTTTGTAATTTCTGTTTTTTGTTTTATAATGTACCTAACACAGCACAAGTGTGCATATCTAGTACATGTACACACTTATGATCCAATAATATTTTTGCTTTAGGCTAATGACTTTTTTTATTTTTTATTTTTAAGAGGGTAAAATTAAACACAACAAAACAGAACACAAGAAAGCAATGTAAGAGACATAAGTTTCAAAGCAAGACAATCAGAGATCTTCACTATCTGTCATATTGTCTCTCATTTTCTTCCAAATAGTTGTCAATATCTTCACATACAGAGAATTCACACGAAACAACATAGTATGGAACTGATCTGAACAGGATGAGGAAGGTGTTTTAGGTCTTGACCAGACAATAGGGAAGCCAACAATGGCTGTCATAGTACTCTCATTCTCTTCAAAATAGCTGTCCATACCTTCATGTGTGTTGAACTTAAAACAAATCAGAGTAAAATCACTCTGAACAAAGAATGATAGTATTGCTGGATTTCACATCATGATGCTACGGAATCAGCACTGAGTACTGTAGTGTCTCTTTTTCTTCAAAGTAGTTGTTCATTTCATCATGCGTTATGTAATTGGTTCTCATAAACTGTTTATAAGTTCTACGCATGCATGAGTATCTACATGTATATTTTTCCTTTCTATATTAGAGGGAAAAACAAAACAAAGCAAGACAAAACAAAACAAATTCCTAGATAAACATGAAATGAAAAAGTCATATAAAACCGCAATACCAGGTGATCTACAATGGTTACTATGATGTATCAGCAGTACTTAACAACATTAATAAAAACAAAGCATTGGAGACATTATAAGACTTCAAAAGCGGTCAATAATGAAACCAGAGTGGGTATACTAGTGAATCTTGTCATCTTCAGTGTAGTTGCCTATACTCTTAGACTTGATACTGTCAATCATAACAGATTTGGATAAAATCAGTCAATACAAAACAGCAATCTAACAAACCAGATTCAAATAAGATCAGTCATAATAAGACAGTATAAGTTTTACAGGGCTTCAGATTAAGTTAATAGGAAATTAAGGATGATTACCATAATATATCCTGCTATTTTGAGGATAGCTGACCATGACCTCAAGTCTAGTGCAAGTAGACAAACTGGAACAGAATATAATCCATCTAAACAGAGTGGTGAGAATAATGTAGATTTTAAATCCTGTTACACTATTAACAATATCCTCTGCCTACCTTTTTAGACAATTCCTCCCCTTTCACTCCCATAAAGTGCACTGCACATTTTGGGTCCCACTAACTCCCTCAGTTTTTAGATTAAGGGGAGCAACCTGCTATTTACCCTAACTGGTTCTGAACCTTCTGACTGACTCCTGGGCTTGATCTCAAGTTGTATTCCTTTACCTACAAAAGCCTCAAGGTTTTCCTTCGTTATAGCTGAGTAGTTCTTTACTGCACAAAAGTATTGTGTCTTTTCAACCTATCTGCAGGTGCTGGTTGAGTTGCCTCTATTTCTGTCTGGTTCCCTGTTACATAGGGCATTGTTTTCTCATATTTGACTTTCTGTTCATAAACCCTCTTTCAGGTTATGTTTCCAATACAGAGCATCTTGATGGACCCTATCTCCTGATCTACTCTGCCCGTGTTTCTTTTTGTTAGTATATCAAGGCCATCTATGTTAGAGATTACAGCCAACCTTCTCTGCTCATTTCTGCTATGCTATTTTTCTGCCATTGGTTGTCTACTTTCCTCTTTCATTCCACTGTGTGTGCCCCATTCATTGAGGCCTCTCTGCCAATGTTCCTGAAATCCTGGTGTTTTTTTTTTCTCTCTCTCTCTCTAGAATGTCCTTCAGTATTTTTTGTAGGGTTGGATTGGTGATCATGAATTCCCCCAGTTCCTCTTTGTCGTGGAAGCATCTTGTTTCTCCATTAATTTCTAGAGACAGTTTTGCAGGATACATCAATCTGGGCTGGAGGTTATTTTCTTGCAGGACTTGACTTACTTCGATCCAACTTCTTCTTGATTTGATGGTCTGTGTTGAGAAGTCTGCCATGATTTTGATGGGTTTTCCTTTATAGGTGATCTGTTTCTTTTCTCTGACAGCTTTTAAAATTCTGTTCTTATATTGAATTTCTGGGATCTTGATTATTATATGTCTAGGTGTAGCCCTGTTTTGGTTGTAGGTGGCTGGAGTTCTGTATACTTCATACATCTGAATATCATTTCCTTTTGTTATGCTTGGCAAGTTTTCCTTAGTTATTTCTGTGAATAGCCTTTGTAATTCCTTTGTTTTGACTCCTGCTACTTCATTCACATGTTTTATTCTTAGGTTATAGGTCCTCCTGTCATCTTCTAGCCTTTGTGTTGTTACTGCCTGTTTCCTTGTTATTTTTAAGAGATATTTCCTTTCATGATCACACATTGCAAACCTGTCTTCAAGTTTTGATAGTCTATCCTTAGTTTCTTTCAAGCAGTTTTGCCAGCTTTCAATGGAGTTTTTAGTTTCCTGGTAATCTCTTTGAATCTACTTCATGTATTCTAGATTTTCTTTATATTTTTCATTGAACATTTCTCTCCTTTTTTGTGTTCCTCCATTCTTCCGTCTGTGTCTTCTTGAGAGGTGTTTAGCATTTCTTTTATTAATCTACTTATATCTTGCTTAACTTGAATTAATATTTCAGTTTTGAGCTCGTCTACGAGGTCCCGAAGATATCTCTTTATATCCGCTGATGCCATGTTTGATGTTGCATGTTTGCTGCCCTTACTCTTTTGTATTTACCTCTGGGCTGGGGATTTAGCTCAGTGGCTTAAGCCCTTGCCTGGCAAGCGTGAGGTCATGAGTTCGATCGCAGGTACCAAAAATAAAGATTACTTTCATCATGGGGAGTTTGTACATGTACATGACATATCTTGTATTTACCTCTCCTGGATCAATATTCTCAGGGTTGGGGGCTGAGGGTTTTTTATTATTTCTTTCTCTTGTCATGTTTTTCGTTTCTTCCATACAAGTGTACAGTGAAGTTTCCAGCCCCTTTCCCTGTTAGTTACAGCTCCTCTGAAGCATGCTGGTGAGGGGTTTCTGTCCTCTCCAGTCTGCTGTCAGTCACTGAGGTGCAGGCAGGGGCAGTGTATGCCGGCCCCTCCCCTCCGGGCCAGCCAACCTTCCGGGGCCTTTACTGCATCAGTGTGTGCTATGCCAGTTTGGGATGACTTATTGGGTCCCAGTCAGGGGAGTGACCCAGGCCAAGCAGATCCCACCAATCTGCTCTGGGAGGGCAGCTGCTCTGCAACTGAAGTCACTGCTGTTCCCAGTTCGGCCTGTCCTGCCCAACTCCAACATCTTGTCCAGTTGGTCGCCCCTTTCCCATGGGAAGGTCTTATTCCCAATACTCACCACCGATTAATGCCTGTCCCTTCTGGCTTCGTTCTCTGTTGGGCTCCCCGACCTCCAACTTCAGTGCTGCTGCAGCAGGAATTCACAGCGGCTCCGGGCGAGTTGTGTGTAGGGCAGCTCAGGCCAGTCGCATCGGCTGGGGTTTGAGCATTTGAGCGCTCAGGCCAGACTTGCCACAAGAATTCAAGCAGCTTGACGAGAGTGCCGTGACTGCTGATCTTAGCTTCTCTAATGGTAGCCACAGGACTTTGTATTTGAGCATCTCTTTTGCCTTCAGTTTCTTCATGGGTTGAGATAATCCATCTGCCTCTGTCCAGATCTCTGTAGAATGGTTTATTCTGGCATCTGAGCTGTCTGTCTCAGAGAGGCTCCGTATCCTGCTGCTTACCAGTCTGCCATCTTTAGCTTCTCCTAGGCTAATGACTTTTAAATTTTGGGGGGCAGGGAGCACCATCACAGGCTTTTTTTGAACAATAAAATATGGGTACCCTCTTCTCAGAGAAATTGTACACATATTCTGCCAAATAAAATCTCACCTAGATTCTCAGAGTGATTACACAGCCACTGATGACTGTTGTAGGGACTCCAGTTAAACCTCCTGCATGAGGACATGAAGGAGTTGTGCAGCTTGCCCAGGGTCATAGAGTGACACAATCTCACGTTTCATTCAAGACTTCCTGAGGATCTGTGTCATTTCAGGTTCTGGTTGAGGGGCTGAGGATGCAAACCTGAGGCTGCAACTCTTTCGGAACCCCCTGAGAAGTTCACAAGTTCGTGGCAGACATGAATCACCCACAAATAATCATAATGTGTTTTGTGTTTAGAAAGAATTTGCTTTTCGCTTGACTGACATCAGCTGACACCAGCAGTGTGAGGATATCATGCTGAACTCATGAGAAATAGAGAGATGGAAAAGGCAATCCCCGTAGAGAATCAGGTCTCAATACGTGCCTCATCATCCAGTGCTTTTTCTAATGCACCTTTTACATCATTGCGCCTTGTGGAGCTCCTCACTGGGGTTTTCAGCTGTTTTTTTTTTTTTTTTTTTCATGTAATGATGCTATACAGGTAAAGAAAGGCGAAGCAGAAGGTCAGACTCCTTCCTATTTTCTGAGCAACCCAAAACTCTCTCTTTAAATTTATGTGCATTAGCATGTACTTTTTTGCCTGTGGGATAAAGAACTGAACTCTTAGATAAATTGGCAAATAGAAGAAAACAGGGAATAATAAAGAAGGTGTAGAATTTTGTTAGCTTTATGATCTCCTTCCCTAAAGGCCTGAACCGATATAATGAGATAGTAAAACAAGTGTCCACTGAGTCTGAATTTATTTCTATTTTAAAAAGAATGATAAGAATAAAGTAAATTAAATTTTTTTCTGCTTTGGTCATTAGTTGCTAGTATTCGTAAAGATGATAAGGAGTTTATGCTACAAATATTGGGCTCTGTGTCAGAGGTAAAAATAAACAAAACAGCGTGGAGAAATAGGCAAAACATTACTGGTCTGTATCTCGGCTATTTCTACTTTAATGTTTGCCAAACGCACAGCCCACTTTTGCAATCTATTTATAGGGCAGATCTTTTCTTTGTGTATATAAATGATTAAAAGCGGGGTGGATTTGCAGTAAATTGTGGTTTTTATTGGGATACAGGGCCAGAGGAGATCTCCTTTGGAATGAGTGGCACAGGGCTGACCATGAGGTTTCTGTTGAAGGAAGGAGTAGAGCTGAGTGCCTGGAGTTGGGTTGCTGGTGGACATGCCCACTGTCTGCTGCTTACAGCTTGTGTTTGTCTTTCTGGCGACCTCCAGCCTCCTTCAGCCACCTCCCTATCTGAAAGCAACAACTAAAGTGAACCAGCATGCCTCCCGGCACCCTCTACCCTTCATCTTTCTAGTGAGTTCTAATCACTAAAGACCATTGCTCCTTACTGTTTTCACGTGCACATGTGTGCATGACTATGTGCAAATAGAATGTTTTTGTTAGGTCTTCTTTTTGGTATTTAATTCTCCATTCACTTTTTGTAATTTTTCTCTCCCTTCCTCTACTGATAAAGTTGCTCATTCCTCCTGTACCCTCAAGCCCTTATTTTTCTTTAGTTTCTCACCCCACTCACTAGGCTTTCATCTCTGGGCCTTTTTTTCTTTTTTACAATTATCAGTTCAATTCTACAAGCATTTTGTGAATGCTGGGCACCTGCTATGTTCTGGGGCTAAAGAAAGAAATAATATAGAATCTCTGTCCCTCCAGTTGCTTACTTAGTCCAGGGGGACTTTCAGTAGTTACTCTGCTCTTTCTGTACTCTGCTTGTCAATTGCTCCCTCCAGGTACAATTTGTGCCAGCACCCTTTTTTGCAGCAACATCTCAGTATTGGCCCAGTGGAACTTAATTTCTTATTAAACCCCTATTAATGTCTGATTTGTAAAAGAAATTGGGTTTTGGAAAGGGGCTTACACACCAGACAAAAATGTTTGTGAAAGAGCTGGATTCTACATAGGTTAAAAATCCTGAAAAGATGCCAATGGGCTCAGCTACCTTGAATGCCTACCTACAGTGATGCTGTTTTGCCCCAGGCAAAGTTGTCCAGGCCCTGGAAAATGACTTCTTGATAGTTTCTCCTCTGATGTGGTCACCTTAGTGTCAGTGTAGTATGGAGTGCTAAAACAGGTTAACTATTTTAAAGTCAGCATAGGAAACAAACAAACCCTGTCTGTAGTAACTGTTCATTCTAGTGTTTGGGTTGCAGAAATGGCTTTTGCATCTCTGTGTTGCTAGTTTTTTTGTATGTGCAGGTTTCTCTGCCTTTCTCAATACAATAGACATCAGTCATTGTTTTAGTGAGAGCCACCAATAACAGGGATAGGCAACAGGTACATCTTTCAGTCATGAAACTACCATTTGTATACAGGCCAGGCATAAGAGGTAGGGAAGGAACTTGAAACCAACACACATTTAAATATAACCCTCATCTCCACTGCTCAGCCTTTTGATAATCACCAGACAAATGGTGTCAGGGGTGAGATAATGCAGTCTTTCCCCTTAAAGGCCTTGCTGTATAGCTGGAATTCTTAACTGGTTTCATCACTTGTAATAGGGTTAACATCTTCCTGGTGGCTGAGTATTGTTGGTTTCCCAGCTTCATTCTTAACATCTTTTTGTGCCATGTCCTTCTTCACTAAGTCTATTCAGTTCATCCTTGTTCTTCCCTGATTTTCATTCCGTATCCTCTGGAATGTGTCACTATGTGTAGTGTCCGTTCTGTGGAGTTCTATGTGGCATGCATCCAAACAATTACAGCTGTCTTCTTAGAGGGTTATTTAAAGTAATTCATTTTTGCCATTTCAAAGTGTAGTGATGCTATGAAGTCACTAACTCCAATAGATCCAAAATATCCCTCATCTTCCTGTGTGTTGTATCACTACCCAGCATTTGATGCCATATTTGTTGGAACCAAATTCACCATGATTTCCTTGCATACTATGGCCACCCAGATCATTGACTACTTATGGAGGATAGACTATACAGGGACATAAGTGGAAGCAAGGCAACTAATTAGAAAGCTGACACAGTAATTCAGATACAATATGATGATAACTTGAGCAAAGGATAGCAGTGGGAATAGACAGAAGTGTAGCCAAACAAACAGGAGTTGATAATTAATTGGATATGTGGAGTGAGGAACTGAAAAGAAGCAAAGATGACTGCCAAGTGTGTGGCCTGAGCACTGGACTTATAGTATAGTACCATGAGAGATAGGCAAGATTTGTGGGTGGAATCAAGAGTTATATATTGACTATGTTAGTGTAACATTTCATAGAAAACAGTAAAATTCAATTTTATGTAGAATTTAGATAATAAGACTTAGGATATATCTGAATGTCAGAAAAAGAAGCTTTCTGATCTACTGTTGTGAGATGGCAAGAAAAATTTCTACCTTTTTTTTACCAAATGATATTAAATACCCCTTGTAGTTCTACCAATAAAACTTTTTTAAAGACACTAACTCAAGAATCATAACCTCATTTGTTTAAAGGTAGTAGAAATTCCTTTCATTCTAATGTGTTAGATGACTATTGAATGTTCTTTGCCAGCTTTAGTGATTCAGTAGATTGTTCCAGAAGCATCTATTTCTTCTTAGCCCTACATGTTATTTCTTGCAGTGTGTAACTATTAGCTTTATCTAGGGGTATAGAAATCATCAAGAGACCCAAGATCTCTTGGCTCTGCTGCCATCTACATACCTAGCAAGCTCAAATTATACTGTTAATGTTTAAACTTTAAAATCTATTACAGTAAAAGACTCATTGCCAGTCATTTCCCTCAGAAGACTTTGCTTTACTTCTAACAAATTTGTTTCATTTTTCTTGCCACTTTTTGAAGCAGTTCTGGAGAGCCGCTTCTATGAGGGTCTTTAAAAAAGTACGATGAATGCTCTTGCTGAGTGGCATAGAACAAAAAGACAAGCTCATAAAAACACAGCAGTGCACCCTCATCCACCTTATTCACTGGACCTGGCACATGTGACTTCTAGCTCCTCCCCAAAATCTAAATGACTGTGAAAGGAATATTTTGAATCAATTCAGGCTATTGAGGCAACCATGAGAACACACATAATGGCAGAGAAGAGGACGTCCAGAACTATTTTAGGAACTGTCAGGAATGATGGAAATGAGTATGTTCACAGAAGGGTATAATGGTAATGTCTTTAATGGTCATAATTTTTTAAAAATTTGAACATTCACTATATTTTTTTATTACTCTTCATAACCTAGACGTGATCTGATCACTTGGGGATCATAAAATTCTGTTTCTTCTGGCAGTGAGAGGTAGAATATGAGTTCTAGGAATCATATTTCCAAAATATGGAGATTAGAGAGAGAGAGGGAAATTAATGAGAGAGGTATGATAAAAGGAATGGGGATAGAGATAACCTGATTGTTATCAGATTAACAAGATTGTTTAAATGATGTTAAGGTCTCTTTCTATTTGCTAGTAAGAATTTTATTTAAAATCATTAATGTTAAAATATATATAACCATTTTGAAAATGCTATAGTTGAGGATAACTCTAAAGTACTACTATTGTTTTGCTTTGGTTTCATAATGTAACTTTGATGAGTTGGGTTGATTTCTACCCAGTGTGGTACATTAGTAATAGGTGAAGATGAGCATAGTAGCTTATTTTTGTATCTTCAGCACAAACAATGTTACAGTAATAGGTGTTTGGTAGATTTGTTGAACAAATAACTTTGCTGTATATTTAATTGGTGGATAGCTTGATTATCTGGAAACAATATAACAAATTTTGAAAATACATCTCTCTTTGAGAAGTAGTTCTTCCTGTTGAAGTGGGCCAGGTGCCAGAGTACCAGAGTCCAAGTCAGCTGGGAGGTGTTACTGGAAGGTGACCAAAGGGGCTGGTAAAACCGTAACAGAGGCAAGGTGAATTTGTACCTAGGAATGGAACAGGGGTCAAACCTGAAAGTCAGGGAGGCAGACGCCTGAAAAAACAAGTATACAACTTGGAGCTTAGAGGCCCAGGATCCAGGTTAGGCCATCCAGGAAAGGACTGTGCCCTGTAAACAAACCATGTCCCTGAGGGGCAGGCCATCCAGGAAGCTGTCTCTAAGGGACTCAATGAAAGCCAGTCTGGGCATAATTGCCATACAAGTGGGCACTGTATAAGAAAAAAGAAGTCTGGCAGACTCTGGAAAAACAAAGAAAATGGATGCATTTCCCACACCATCTACAGTAAGTAAAAATTTTTATGCAGGTTGGCAATATTTTATGTGTTTTCCTCAATTGAGGCCTATTGCTCATAGATCTGCCGGGGTTACAGGATCAATATAAAAATTCCTGTTGTTTTGCTGACTTAGGTATTCATGGAGGAATTATTTGGGAGGCAGACCTGAAAAGCAATTATGTGAAAAGTATAACATGTTGGCTTTCCTGAGTGTAGCTGCTGAGAAAGAACTTTCTAAGAGACTCTGGATTTGGTGCACAAATGCTTTCTCTTGATTCCTTGTGGCATGTACTATTTCTTCCAGTTTCTAGTCACAGCTTTTTTTTTTTACTTTAATCCATCATGTTAGATCTTTTTAAGATAACATCTACAAATATTTGGGGGCTTTTTAAAAAAAAGTTCACAAATCTTTGTAGCATATCAACTTGTTGTGGCATGACCTGGAAATTGACAGGAGTGTTACAGGGAAGGGGTGACTTATTTAAAAGCAAAAAAAAAGAAGATGGCTTTTTTCAGATTGACATCCATGGAAATATCTTTGAGTTGTCCTCCTGGGGTGAATTTTGAAGTGTTTGTGATGCACTTTCCTTCTCACCCTGTTCTTGGCCTCCCTTCACCCCACCTCTCTGCCTGTTCTCCCCAGTGTGAGAAAATCCATTTGTGGCCAGCTCTACCTGACAGCTTATGTGTGTGGCCTAAGCCTTGGAATGCTGAATGTTTGCGTAGCATTTGCTGGGAGCCAACTCCAAGAACCAAGCACGTTGGAGACAGGCCAGTGCCCATCTGGAGTAGCTTCTCGGGTTCTACAGTGAATCCTTGACTTTGGAGCTCAATTCATTTATGAGGGCTGGCTGTAACTCGGATTGTTAATTGAAGGCTCAGGCCTTCAAAGTCTCTCTCCTATGCACAGACAGATCTCAGTATTCTTAGAGAGACCTTGGCCTGGGATTTCTCAATGCCATGTTCGTTCCAGAACTCTTTAAGGGTTAAATCTGTAACTGAAACTAATGGGAAACACAGGTGGCTGGCATTCAGGTCATAACTCAAGACTTTTGTTGTAAGTTGAAACTAAAATTCCAGTCATAACTCAAGTTGGTTTTGGTCAGGCCAGTAGTAACTCTAGGGTCTACTGTACTCTTGGTTCATGCTGGGGCACTTTCTCCAGGTTGGAGAAAGCCAAGGAGTTTAAAAAGGGACCAGGAACTCTGTCTTATTGTTAGCTGCTAGAGCAGAATTCTGGCCCACTTTTAAGTCAGAACTTCCTGGGTTTTGATCAGCAGACAGGCCTGGTTGATTCCTGGATAGACGACTTCACTGGCTGCTTGGACACTGCTTCCAGTGTCCTTCCCAGTCACTCCTTCCCCTTGCACAAGAAGTTTTCTAGTTTATTTTGTAGGCTACACAATATTAAAGAAAAAAATCCATCAAGATCTAAGATTTCCCATGTTGTGAGATACATTATTTCCTGCTGTTGAAGTTATTCTATTCAGGAGAGTTTTAGGGACTAGACTAATATTCCTTTTGTTCCTAGTATTATTTACTTAGTTGTTCGTAGATTGCCTACAGGCTGCACTGGTTTTCTGTAATAAAAGTACTTCACTAGTTTCTAGTGATAACAATCAGCAGATTATTTATTATGACCAGTTTCTAAAACAATGGACATTTCTTAGCTATATTGATGGTATAGCAAAAAAAGTTAATTCTCCAAGAGTGCTAGCAGTCAAGTCTAGCTTAACTAAATGTATCAAATGTACAAAGAGATTTATTGTTGGCTTCACATTTCTCAAAAGAGAAAAGGGGAGGATTGGGAAAGGATAATCTTATTGGAATATAAAGTATCTAGTCACCTTGGGCAAACTTGGAATCTAGAAAAATAAGCCGAAGAGGTTATTTTGCTGTTTCTTTTAGAAGCAGGCCCTGAATCAGCAGAACAGAGTGCCCTGAGGGCCTTTCCACGTTGGGATACCTGTGGTGGTGAGAGGTGGTGAGCCTGTTGATTAGGGAGAGTCTAATTCGTGAGAGAATAGTTTATTCTTGTCCCCCCACTTGTAAAAAAGGACAGTGCTTCTCAAAGAGGCTCTTAGGATTGAACTCTAATCAAATAGTATTTTAAATATATGGCAAAGATTTTTTGCCTGTGACAAAAAAAGGACAAGAATCTGTTTTAAAGTTCATGTCATATGTACACTTAGGCATCATGCAGGCAGAGAGGGAATTTCTTAATCAGTGTTTTCATCCTTAAGTCTAGTTGATGAGTCTTGGTCCACTTGGCTTCAGTCTTTGAAGTCTTTGGTGGAACCAGGTACCAGTTTTTTCACTGAAAGGCATTGCAAATTTCAGATCTGGGGATTCTTTCTTGCTTTCAACACTATTTGAATCTGAAAAAGAGTTGAGAAAAGGCAAATGCCTATATGTTTTGAGTTATATCCTCAGACACCAGGCTTGTTGGAATCAGGACCTCTAGAATACCTCCCAGGATCATGTTAAGCACATTCACAGATCCTATGGTCAAAACACTGGAAAGTGTGTGTATCTTAATCCCCAACTGAGGAGGATGAGAAACATTGCATCCTTTTTTAAAGAATAAAATCAACTGACATCACAATGTAAACCCCTGATCTTCTGGACAGATTCAGTTTGCTATTGAAGTTTCTTTCCACTATCACAGTCATGCAAATTTCCTTGGCTCTCGGCAGTGCTCTTGTATCCAGAGGTCTTTCATTGTCACCCAGTCTGATCTGATCATGGTCCTTTCTGTTTAGCAGAGAACCATCCGATTTCCCAGCCCCTAAATTCCCTTCTGGTTGAGTGACTCCCAAATATGCTAGCACCCAGGGAGTCTTGGCCAAAGGTGCACCAAAGGGGTCCAAGTTTCCCTTGGCAGTGCCCTGTCCCTTCTGAGGTGCATTCTCACCACACCACCATGCAGACAGGGGGCTGCATTCTTGGGTTTGGCAAATACATGACCCTCATATTGGATGACACAGAAGAAATTCATTCTAAAATGAAATCCAGAAAGCTGCTGGGGAGGCTTCTCCTAAAAGGAGATAATGTTACTCTGCTGTAAAGTGTCTCCAACTAGAAATGCTCAATGAAGAGAGAAATTATTAAAAGACAATATAGATTTGTTTGGGTTTTTTTTAGGTGCTCTTTATTGGTAGTATATTCTGAAACATTTTTCATATTGTTTTGATTACCCTTATAACTAGATGACAGTAGTGCTGTGGAATTGTTTTATTAAATGAATAAAATAGCTGTGGAAAGGTATAAATTGAAGGGTAAAATTTTCTCTTTCCTACCCTCATTTTTCACTCTTCAGATCAAACCAGTGTTACCAATTTTGTTGTATTCTTGTATTAGTTTCTAAAAATATATGTAAATATACATGGTGACCTATTATATACATTCTTCTCCATTTAATTTTCATTTAAAAATAGATAATTAGTACATATTACTCTTAGAAAATACTGGGTTTTATTGTGGAATTATTTAAAGTAAATTATCTTAGAAGTCTTTGTATCTTATTTTTTCCTGCTTTTATATGCTGTTATACAACAAATCAATTATTGATTTAAGCACTTATCTGTTAATGAATATTTTGATGATTTCTAGTTTTTCATTAGTAATTATAATGCCACAGTGAAGGTTCTCCTGCATTCATTATTAGTGCTTTCTGTCAGTACCATGCCCCAAGGGGATTAAAGATCCAAGTGTATACCCCACTGGACAGAAGTGAGCGCTCCAACTTGTCTTAATGCCTGCCACATTCTCTTTATTTCTCTCACCAACTCTCCACCGTACTATGCTTAGCCACAAGCAATATGCTTACACCAAGGTTCCTGTTGAAATGCCTTAATAGACACACTGGGTGACTTAAATATGTGAAGGTATAGCAAGTGAGGGTAATTCATCAGCCCAGTGACATCAGGATCCCATGCCCATTGTCTACTAAAATTTTCCCTATTTAATGATTGTGTGTGTGTGTGGTATTGAGGATTGAACCAAGAGATTTTTAAATTGTCAAAGAAGATGGTCAGTTCTGTTCTGCTGGTACTCTGACCATGCTGAAACATTCAGAACTGTTTATTATCTCCTCCCTAGTGCCTCTTTCTCCCCCCATACTTTTAGGGAATGGTAGGACTCGTAGAGAAATGGAGAGGCTTGAGGCCTGCAGGCACTAAATTTGTAAAAAAAAAAAAAAAAAAAAAAATACTACTTTTGACTTCAGGTCCATGATGCTAACAGATAGTGACTGAGTTAAACAAATCTGAGCTCAGAATATGCAAAGTAGTCCCTCAGTTTGGAGTCTCACACCCTTCAAGGACAGGGCTTAAATTCTACCTTCCCAGATTATTCCTACTTCCTTTGCTTCTTGCTGCCTTAGCGATATGTTTATACCTCTGTTTATAATACTTCATCATCTACCTTCCACTGAGAGTATTTGAGTAGCTCTAGTACCTGCCAAAAGGCTGGGTCTTTTGATTTGCTTATTCTGTCTGCCTTTACCATTT